>PVLD010000127.1:320456-380649 GCA_004027595.1 Dinomys branickii | reverse complement strand
TGGGACTTTCCCACGTCTCGCTCCGGCAGCCTGGTCCGCCCTACCACATCTCCCCCGGCATCTCAGAGAAATACGCCCAGTTTAAACTTCCCAGCCGAGGTTCCGGCATTCACGCTCACCAAGTCTGTCTCGAGCTGGTGGTGTTTATTAAGGAGGTTCGCTCCCTTGCTGCTCACCCGGTCGCCATCTTCCCCGGATCTCGGTTTGGTTGGTTTTTTGAGACAGGTTCTCATTATGTGTGTCAGGCTGGCCCAGACTAGCCTTAAACTAGCAGCGATCCTAAGCCTCTACCTCCTGAGTGCTGAGATTACAGGTTTGTGCCACTGTCCCTAAATAGAACATTCATATCTTTGGGACAAGAGGTCATTATTCTACTACCATACATGGGTGGACTCATGTCAACCTATTGTTCGTTTAAGATATATGCTTTGCTCTAGCACATATTAAGATATATGAAGGCCAGCCTGAACTGCATAGTGAGACCCTGTCTCAAAAAGACAAAAAATAAAATAAAATTGTGGGGGGCCCACCTGAGGAATGTTGCCAACAAAATAAAAAGGAGGACAGGAGAAGAAGAAGAGGGGCTGTTAGGGGGCTGCTGGTTTTCCTGGAACTGTTGGTTCTCCTGGAGAAGCCTGTCATGCTGGCTGGCTTTCCTATATTACCTCTGCTGTTCTCATCCTTGGAGGAGCTCGGGACCTCGCTGTCACTGAGAATGGCTACAGTTCACTTTGGGGGAGCTCTGGTTCTTACTTTGAGCATCGCTTCCTGGCTCCAGCGGGGAAGATGGCGCACTGTTTAATCTCCTGGAGAAGCTTGTCACACTGGCTTACCTAATATGGACTCGGCTGTTATCGGAGGAGCTCGGAACCTTGCTATTGCTGAGGATGGCTGTTTTGGGGGAGCTCTGATTCTTTGTGCATTGGTTCCCGGCTCCAGTGCAGATCCCTCAGCTTGTCGGCACAGATCCTTCATCCTACTGGCACAGGCTTTCTAGCTTCCACCACTGATCTTTGGGCCTTTGCAGAGTAAATCCATGAAACAGACTTGCATGAGGCATTGTCATGGGTGTAGGCCTCCAGCTGGACTCATGGAGGGCATTACCATGGGCTGTAGGTCTTCAGCAGGACTCATGCAGGACATTACCTGGGATCCAAGTCCTCAGCTGGATTCTTTGGGCCTGTAGTGTGCAGACAGACTTCCTGCACTTTCTTTGTGACTATTAATAATCCTCTATGTTATGTGTCCTCTATTGTCTGTATTATTTCCATTGCAAACCCTGACTACAACACTTGGCTAACAGTTGGCTCAGGGCCTGTAGGTGAGGAAGGGAAACACATACCCAGAATATGTATGTTTACTCCTGAGTTGACCATTGCTCCCTGCATGAAGAAAGGGATTGCTGTGTTTTGAATATATCCCTCAAATGTCATGTGTTGGAAACTTAATCCTCAAGGTAAATGTTGAGAGATGAGACCATTAAGGGCTATCGAGGTCATAAGGGCTCTATCCTCACGAATGGATTGGTGTCAGTATCTTGGGAGAGGGTTAATTATCACAGAAGTGGATTCTTCAGAAAAGGAAGAGCTCATCTCATTTGCTGTTGCTCTTGTCCTTTCTTAGACATTCACCTTCCTCCTTCTACCACAAGATGACACAGTGAGAAGCTTCACTAGGTGCAGGTGCCATACCTTCGGACTTCTGAGCCTCCAGAACTATAAGAAATAAATCTCTGTTCTTTATAAATTATCCAGTCTCAGGTATCCTGTTATAGCTCACAGACTATGTCAGAAAGTTGGTACCAAGGAGAAGGACTGATGCTCTATCAAATATCTGAAAATCTGGAAGCTGCTTTGCAAGTGGGCTATGGGTGAAGACTGAAAAAACTGGGAGGAACAGGGTAATGAAAGTCTACATGGTTCTAGATGCCTGTCACCAGATGAATGGATAAAGAAAACGTGGTGTGTGTACACAGTGGAGCATTAGGCAGCCGTAGTGAAATCATGCTATTTGCGGGAAAACAGATAGAAGTAGAAAAAAAAATCATGTTAGGTGAAAATTAGCCAGAGTCAGAAAGTTAAATCCAGTATTGCATGTTTTCTCTTACATGAGAAACTTAAAAATAATAAAAGAGAGACCACTGGAAACCAGGAGGGAGACTCGCAGAGCTGGGGAAGGGGAATGTGGGAGGGGGGAAAACAGGGAGAAGGTGGTAATGGAACTGAAATTGATTAAAGATGTGTTAAATGCATATATCAAGTTCCCAAAATAAAGTCCTTCATCATGTAATTTTTTTTTGAAGTCTAGATTGTCACGAACAGACTAAGGACAATTCTAGGGAGGAATAATGAAAAAGGAAAGCTGTAGGAAAAGTCTAAATCTTCTTAGTGATGACTTGAGTGGCTCTCACCAGGATACCAGCAGGAATATGGGAGGTAGAGGCGTTCTGACCAGGGTCCAAGAAGAGAAGGACAGGACTGGAAAGCAGAGTGAAGCCATCCTCACTGAACAGTTGTAGAGAACTTGATACGATTGTGTCCATGTCCTAGGACTTTGGGGAAGGGACGATGAACTAGAACTCCGCCCAAATCTAAGCAGCAATATGTTTATGATGCTTCTTGGACTCTTTTGGCTGCTTACAAGTGAAAGAAGAGAGAAATGTTTTAAGGATGGAGTTTATAATGCAAAAGGAAACAGAATGAGATTTGGAAAACTTTAAGCCTGGCCATGTAGAAAAGGGGGGGATGTTTAGGAGAGCTGGGTGGTGGCACAGGCCAGTCACCCCAGCACTCTGGGAGGCTTGGGCAGGAGGACTGCATACCCCCTCCCTTGCCTGGGCAATTTAGCAATTTAGTGAGACCCGGTCTCACAATAAAAATAAAATAAGGGCTGGGCTCTGTGTATGGGCTCTGTTTTCAATCCCCAGTTCCAACAAAATAAAACAAAACATGTTTGGGAGGGAATAAGAAGGGTGTGGACAAGGGACCTTTGCTAGAGACACTAATAAGAACAGAAGGCAGGCGGCTTCCATTCTTCTGGTCGGTAGGATAACCACGACCCCAAAGCATTTTGGAGATCTTCCGGCAAGCTAAGAACCCTGAGGGCAGGGATTCCAGAAAGATGCCTGCAGGACCTCAGTAATCACTGTCTGGTGTGGCCTGGGGACTGATCCCTGCATTCCAGTGCTAGCTGCCTGGCTCTCCAAAGTCCTGGCTGAATGAGCTCAAGTATGGCTCCTACCACAGCTCTGGAGAGCTACTGCCTGGAGCTGATTCTGTAGATGTGCCACTGCCATGTGACCTCCACAGATTTCAAGGTTGAATCAGGCCCAGACAGGAACTTCCTGCAGGGGCAGAGCTACCACAGTCACCAACCGGTGGAGCTGCGGAAGCAGGGCTCACTTGGACGCCCCAGAACTTTATAGTTACCAGTGTGCAACTTCCGCTTAGGAGAATCACTGGTGTAAAACCTGGGAGAGCTACTGGATGGAGGGAGCCTAGCAAGCCACAGTGAGACAGCTGCTTGAGGTCTTGGGGTTTGACTCCATTTCATGGCACACGCCTGTAACCCCAGCACTCTGGGAGGCTGAGGCAGGAAGATCCCAAGTTCAAGCCCAGCCTGGACAACATAGTCACTTAGTGAGACCCTGCCTCAAAATTTGAAAACAAAAAATAAGTAAATGAATAACAAGTGCTGAGGATGCAGCTCAAGGTCCTGGATTTAATTCCCAGTACTAGGGGTGGAGGTTAGGAGGACTCAATGTTGTTTTCTCTATTGGATTTTGGACTTTAATTTAGGACCAGTAATTCCTTTCTTTTTACCTATTACTTAGTTTTGGAATAAGAATGTCTACCCTGCACCTGTCCCATTACTGTATTATTTATTTATTTTAATTTAGTTAGTTTTTTGAGACGGGGTCTTGCTGTGCAGTTCAGGCTGGCTTTGAATTCACTGTGGATCCCAGGCTGTCCTCAAACTCGTAACAATCCTCCTACCTCAACCTCCCAGGTGCTGGGAGTACAGGTGTGAACCACCACACCTGACCCCCCATTACTGTATTTTTAAAAACAACTTTATTAAGAGATAATTCCCATATCATGCAATTCACCGAAAGTTTAAAATTCAATCCAATGGTTTTTTAAAAACTTTGTTCAAGAGTTGTACAACTATCATCACAATCCATTTTATATCCATTATTTTAAGGATTTGGTGGCTCACAAAGAGGAATTTGCCTCAGGATAAATCACTCACCTTGAGTCTGTCTTTCTTTGTCTGTCTCCATCTCTGTCTTATACTGACGATTGAACCAGCGCCTTTGAACTAATCCACATCCCCAGCCCTTTTCTTATTTTGAGGCAGGCTCTCATATGTTACTAAATTGCCCAGGTTGGCCTTACACTTGCCAGAGTGCTGGGAGTACGGACAGAAGGCCCTGTGCCTGGTTCACCCTTATCTTACTTATTCACGTTGCAGGTCTTGCTGTGTAGTTCAGGATGACCTTGAAGTCACTATGTGACCCAGGCTGGCCACAAACTCATGGTGATCTTCCTGCCCCAGGCTCTTGAGTGCACCATCACACCCGGTGGAAACCATCCACCTTTTTACTACTTCCACATACCAATCCAACACATGTATGAACCCAGCCCTAGGTTTTTCTTTATTCACTAGCAAGTCAGATACCCCCAATACAGCCATTGAGCTGAGTTGAGGGAGAGCCCTTGAACCAGTGGAAGAGGGTCAGGGGAGTCCAGTTCCAGGCTTATGCATTGTTCCTATGGCCTCTTACACTGCTTGTGCTGGACCCAGATGCACCACTTCAGTCTTACGGCAGAGGTTGCTGTGTCCACTTGCCCTCTGGGCATGGTAACTCTGGTGTGACCCAGATCATGATGGGAGTTATGGCTCCATTTTCACTTGGTACCCTGTGACCAGGTATGCCACACGAGGGTCCACAGTGTGCCTGGAGCTGCTTTCTAAAAGGTTTATAATTTTCCAAATTGAACAGCCTGCAACGGTGCTTCAAGAGTCTGTTGTAACTCCCTTTGGGTCTTGCCAAAAATGCTACATGATGTCTGATCCCTCTGATACCACAGGGTCCTCTGGATCTTAGGGCCTAGGAGTTAAGGCCTCTTGAATTCTGCTTCTACTCTGCAGTGACTTGAAGCTGGCAACTCTTTCTGCACGTCGCAATGTGGTTTGTGTTATTCTCACTTGTGCACGGTGCTTAAAACCCAAAGAGACCTACAAGACTGTGCTTCCCGCTTTTAGTTAGGAGACCGAACTTGCCATTTTTTGTCCTTTGTTTTGCATGTTTTGGCATGTCCTGGACTCATGGAGCCCTTCATTATTTTACTGGTGTGGCAGACCCCTGCAACCTCACTGGGCTTTTATTCTCCTCTTGGGAATGGATGGGTTTTACTAAGGCCTGCAAAGCCCTAGCCATTTCTCGCTTGTCCATTCTGATTAGCACTCGCTCATTGATAAGACCGATGAATGTGTTCATTGATAAGACTGATGTTCTGCAGGATGTCAGGGGTTGTTTTGGACTGTAATTGCACACAGGGTTGAAGAATAACATATTTCTGGGTTCAGATTATAAATGTATACTATTATCTATTCCAGATGAATGCAAACTGTTCTCTGATGGGGATAGCCAAACGTCATGCAATGAGGCCATGATAACTTGGTCTTTTGTTTTTGCTTTTTATTATATTTGTGGTACATAATGATTACATTCTGTGTGAGGAGTTGGTACACGTACATAATACATCTTAATTCTTTTTTCATTGGTGCCTTTCCTCCTTCTCCTTTCCCTCCACCTCTCGGTCCCCTTCCTTTTTGCAGAAGATCCATCTCCCTACTTCTCATTTCCATCTTTTGTTTTGCTCTTTATTTATATTTTGGGGTGTCTCACCTAAGAGAAACCATGTAACAGTTAAGCATGTGTATGATTTATCTCACTTACCATTGTGGTCTCAAAGAGGCCATGATAAGTTGCGCAAGCACAGAGACCAACTTTGGATTACTTAGCTGAATTTTCAGTTGTTCATTGTTCTCTTTCAGGGTCTGTCTGGTTTATATAGGAGCCAAACTGGTCAACTCAATGAATATATAATAGTGCCCCTACCCTTGCACCCTTTCTGTCTTGAAATGTGGCTCTAATATCTGCTGTCCCCTTAGCAATGCAATAATAGTTTTTATTGACTACTTTGGAAGAGGTCAGAGGGTGGTTTCGGAGGTTTCTCCTTTGCTTTCTTTCCTAAAAGTCTCTCATCCTACAGGCCAGAGAGTCATTGTGAGGATCCTGCCAACTATGAGGATGTCTATTCTGATTATACATTTGAGTACCCGGAAGCTGGCCATTGAGGGAAGCTATGGAATATGCTTGCATTTATTATCTGGCTCTACAGTACTTTATTCTGCTGGAGAGTCTCCAGGATATAGCGGGTCTCACTATGGTTGAATCAACTCAGATCCTGTCCAACAGACTCATTTAAATATTCTTTCCCTCCAAGTATCTTTTGGAGAATATGGACTGGCTGTGGGAGGATGCACTGTTATTATAAGCAATTGCTTGGCTGTTACTGGGTAAATCGTAGCACACATTTATTTATTTATTTATTTATTGAGTGATGCTGGGAACTGAAACCAGGGCCTCAAGCAAACTAGGAAACTGTTCTGCCCCTGAACTACATCTCCAGCCTTAGGGACTTCTCCTTTTTCTTCCTCCTCCTCATCCTTCTTCTCTTTCTCCTCTCCCTCCTCCCCCTTCTTCTTTAGACCCGGGTGATTTCCACTCTTGATTTCTTTTGATTACGCAGATTGAGTAGTACAGTTGTCAGCTCTCTATCCATTTTGTCCCTAGGGAAGAGCTTGTTCTATTCACCACACCACAACCCTGCGTAGGTCAGGAGCCTTGGCTAACTATGACCTTGCCACGCATCACACACTTGTACCCACCACCTCCCTGATGGTTACGTGTCACCACTAGATTTGCGGTGTTTCAGGGTTCTCTGGTCCTCATGGCTGTCAGCGATCCAGGTCCCGCCAGAGCTGCTCCCCCAGCACCCCTGGCCTGCGGAGATGAGCTCCGCCCGACCTCTTTTTGATGCTGACCTTCTTCATGGGCGATGTTCCTTGTTGCGTTGGTTAGTGGAGGTTGCAGTGGAGAGCATGGCTCTGATGCTTATTTTCTGGCTTTACATATATCTTTACTTGGACGTGCCCACTTCACTGAGCTCTGTAATCCTCTTTTCCACCATAAAACATTGCAATTCTAGCATTTCTAGCTCACTTGTAGTCTATGGGCCATTACTCTTTCCATGCTTTTCTAGGGCATCCTAGCAGTGTTTTTGTACCATTCCTGTTCTCCCTGCTAGATATGGAATCCTGTTTCTCAGGAAAGGATTCCCATATTGATAAATTCTCCAACCTATCCCAACCTTAGGTGCCCCCATGGTCTCCCAAGGACCAAGCACCTTTAGAATCCAGTTCCTGGCTCCTGCTGTACCTGTGTGCTGCATGTCCCAAAGCTCCTTTGGGGGTGCTAGTTCCTTCGTTATTAAGAACAGCATCTTCTCAGCCCAGTTACACTAATTGTCCTAGTAGCCAGAAGACATGTGGAAGCAGGTCCTGAAGGGGATGTACAGTGTCCTACAGGGCAGGGGCCTCCGCATTTCTTTAAGGAATGAAAGTACATTAATTCTCAGTCAGGAGGAATGGGCCATATCTGGAGGTGCAAAGGCTTTAAGACATTTGGGAGATTTAAGATTTTTGTCCTGCCTCCAATGTCAGGGTTCCAGTCTTTCCCAACCAGAGCACGACCTTGGCAAAGTAGACTTGCTTAGTGGAGAGTTTAACTTTCCTTGGAACTTGCTGTTCTGAGTCCCCTGCTGTCTCTGTCCCCCAAATGCAGGAAAGAGCCTCCTGACATGCTACAGAGGAAGTCTCCTGGCCTTCACACTTAGCTCTTCCCTGCTCTCAACCTTTCATTGTCCCCCTCAAAGAATTAGTCAAGCTTAACAATAACCACCTAATGCCCTGATTTTGCTTCCCCTTGATATTTCTCCAGTGCTTGGTAGGTTGCCCCCCACACACACTGCATTTCCTTACCGGGGTAAGCTACCCCAACTCACCAGTGGTCAAAAGTCTTGACAGTTGCACTAGCACCTGATGACAGGGGCTGTCTTTGCTCCACCTACTATTGTTGCCAGGCAACCGTGAGATAGAGGATCGAATTCCAGCATCCCACCCAGCACCATTCCCTCAGACTGGGACAGGCTGGTTTTCCTAGGAGAAAACTTGGTAGACATCAGCATGAGGAAGGCTATTAAGGAGAGCTCTCGGGAGCCACATTTGCGGGCTGAAGAAGAAACTGGGCTGTAACTGTATTTGTTTCTTGCTCATGTAGCAAATGCTCACAAAAGTTGTGACTTAAAACAACACAAAATTTTTAAATCTCATAGGTCTGAAATTCAAAAGTGCAAAATGGGCCTGCAGGGCTGTATTCCTTCCTGAGGCTCTATAGGGAAGGGTCTATTCCACAGTGGTTTCCAGGGGCTTCCCACCCTCCTTGAGCACTTCGATTCTCTCCATTGCCCCATCTTCTCTGACCATGATCCTCGTCCCTCCCTCGTACAGGACCCTTGTGATTACATGGCGCCCATCTGGGTAATCCAGGATCATCTCCTCACCAAAGTCCCTAATCACACCAGAGAAGTTCCTTTTACCATATTGGGGAGCAAAGTCACAGGTTCTAAGGATTTGACTATAGATTTGTGTGTGTGTGTGTGTGTGTGTGTGTGTGTGCACTTAGGGTTGGTTTATCCTACCTGCCATAGACACAGTCTCCTCAGAGGCTTCAGCTGAATGTGCATGGAGTTTGAGACTAGATGTCTGAACCACTGGGGTGAGGAAACCTGTACACCTTTGTGTTGATGAGTCATTGGGTGTGGGTCTGCTGCTTTTAGACATCCCTAGGAGAGCGACAGCCTTCTGGTGCCTATTGGGAGAAGTCCTTCATGTGTGAAGGGCTCTGGGTGACCCACCTGGGACATCCACACAGTGCCTCTCCTGTCCTCTGGCCACACAGCCCTTCACCCCAGCATGTTTACCTGCTCTTCCCTTCTCCCATTTGTCCTTCTGACCTTGGCTCCATAGCTACTTCCTTCAGGAAACCTCCCCCAACTATTCTGTTAAGGGTATTTCCATCAAAGCTGGGGGAAGGGTTACTACACTGGAAGACATTACTCTTTATGTTTATTTGAGTCAAACTCCCTCAGTGGACTGAGTTTGGCAAGGTAGGGATGGGGGTTGATTTTCCTCAGTGTTGAGTGCTTTATACTGGGTGCAGTGGATCTTACACTGTGGGGTGCAAAATTATATTTATGCTAAATACACTCACATTAACTTCAATCCACTTGTAGGCCCTGGTTCAGAGCCCTTTAGGTCTCTGTGCCTGGCACTGTTTGGTCCATAGTGTGTTGGGGTGGGTTTTGAGAATTCTGCAGAGGCAGAAGGGCAAAGTGCACAGTCCCGGGGCCAGACGCTAGACCTGGGGCCTGAGAGGTTTGTGGATATAGCAGGACAGAGTAGGGCATCACTCACAAAGGCGGCCAAGGGAAGGGGAGAGATGAGAGAGAACGGCTTGGGGTCTGTGCACTGCTAGGGTCTGCGGCCAAGGCTGCAGCAGGCCAGTGTCTCCTTGGGGCAGTGGGAGCTCTCATGACCACCTGGGTGACCGAGGGTAAGTGAGGAACCCCCTACCCCTCCGCACTGGGGTCCCAGGGTGCCAGATTCTGAGCTGGGAGCACATGGATGGCATCACCAAGTGAGTGCTTAACACACAGCCGGACATAGGTGACTGCTCTAAATGTCAGGATGTGCGTGGCAGGCGTCTGCCTTTGACTGGATGTTTGAATCTCCTCAACACTGTTTCTGTTGAAACCCTAATCCCCAGTGTAATGGGGTGAGGACGGAGGGTCTACAAGGTTATACTTAGCCTGTGTCACCACCCCTTTCCCTGCACATATGGTGTGGGGTGTACATGGCAGTTCCCACAGAGTTTGTGCCCACTGTGTCCCCCAGCCCCATCCACCAGGGTGGTCCTGATTCATGCCCTCACACCTAGTGGTTTGATGTCATATATCCTGCACTCTTCAGGTAGGGTCCCCCAAACCCTGCCTCTTGGTCACATCAGCATCCCAGCTCTCTCCTTGCTAACTCCTTTGGGCCCAGTAACCCTGGCTGCAAGTCTATGGAGAGCCAACCTCTGAAAACTGATGGCAAGCCTTGTCCCTGTGTCATTAATTCTCCCGTGACCGAGGCCTTTCCCCCAGGGTGGGTATAGTGACAGATGGCACCTGCTCTGCCTCTTGAGGACTTTGGCTGGTGGGAGGCTTTGACAGCGTTTCCCAAGTGAAATGCTGTGTGGAGATTAATGACCCCTGAGCTGCAGCTCTAGGTGCGCCTGGCCTGAGCACAGCCAGGGCCCTGGGCCTTCAGTCCCTTGTGCCACCCACCCTGATGCTCTGGCCCTTCGGAAGAGCAGAGCTGTTTGTACGTTTTCTGCCCTGCTTGAGTTCCCAGGATCTTCCAGAAATGTTTGTCTCAGCTTCATGCCTGAAACCTCAAACACAAATAATTTTCAATTTGCCTGGGAGTTTCAATCGCACAATCCAATGTTAAATAATAGATTAGATGCCTCCGGGAGAGAAACAGGATTTAAGAAGGAGAAATAAATAAAAGGAAAAGTAAAATTCAGCCTATGGGTTTGGAGAATAAGCAGGCAGCTTCCCCTCCTGGCCCAGATTCACTGGCCTCCTCCTTTCTTACCTGGATGGGACAGCAGGTCTCTGAGCCTCTGGGTGTTACCATCCACTGCCTCGGCCTCCCCATGAGAAGACTCCTGGCATCAGCAGCCCTGTGCTCCACCCCAGCTGGTGGTGGCCAGATTCACTCACTCCACCCCACCCCACACCTCTACCCCGGCCCTGTACCCCAAGGACAAGCCTGACTTGTAGTCTTGGCAACTGCTGTCGCCTAGGCAGACAAAAACTGATACACAGAATGTCACAAGCAGCACTCAGGCAGTCACAGAGAGGCTGACACAGGTGCCAACATGGCAGACAGAGGCAGGTGAGCAGGCAGGACCTGACCTAGCTGGCACAGACAGTGGCGTAGGGTGACAGTGGCTTCATTCACAGGGCAATGAAGGGGTATGTCTCTGGGATGTGACCTGCCTTCCATCTCTGCAGCCCACGTCACCTCCAGCTGGTGACCTTTCCCTCTGTCCATCTTAACTGCCCCTCCACTGGCTATAGTCTGCCCTGTCACCGTGGGAGATGGCACTTTGTCCACGGTCACAGATTCCCTCCTTGTCCTGACTATTCCTCTCTGTCCCCTTCCCTCCTCTATTACACATGCCTGGAAGCCAGCTCTCACCTCTGCCACGCTGTCCATGAGCAGCAGGACGGCACATTAGGGACGTGGCACCTCCATCCCAAGAAACTTGAAGTGGGACTCGCTTGCACCTGGGGTGGCCCTGTTTCCAGGCAGAGCACGGCTTTCCCTTGCTGAAGTGATCACTGAATTTATAGTCTGCTATCACAAAGCCTTCTTATCTCCTTGGGAGACTAAAGAGACAGTAAGTGCACTAATGGGTAAGAACAAGGACACCAGGCCAAAGTGCTGGGCTTTGAACCCTGCAACCTTACCTTAATAGCTGTATGGCCTTGGACAAACTGTTTATCCACTCTCTGTCTCAATTTCCTTATCTATAAAAGATGGAGGGCTAGGGATATAGCTTAGTGGCATAGTGCCTGCCCAGCAAGCTCAAGGTCCTGAGTTCAAGTCCCTGTATCAAAAACAAAACAAAAAAGTGGATAGGATATAATTGTATTATATCTATCTTAAAAGATTGTAGTGAAGGTTAAATAAGATAACCTATATGAAACATGCATTTAGATATATAATTTTTTTTGAGATAGAGTCTCGCTATACAGTTCAGGTTGGTCTTGAGCCCACTTGTAACCCAGGCTGGTCTCGAACTTGCAATGATCCACCTGTCTAAGTCTCCTGAGTGTTGGAATTACAGGTGTGCGCCACCACGCCTGGCTTAGATATAAAATTTAAATGTAATATTTATATTATTTACAATTAAAATAGTTACATTTTAATTATATAACAGTTTATAGTGACATAGTCTTACATAATTTAGTTTTGAAATTCAGCTATATATTTAGATATTATATAATAATATAATATATAAATAAGATTTTACATATAATATGTATATTTCAAATATATCTGAATGCTTCGAATAGCACCAAGTTAACTAGTAAATAAGTAAATAGCACAGTTATTGCTTCAGGGGCCACAGCAGGAGAGAACACTGTTTTGTGTGTGGGTGGGGCACACAGCCCTGGAGAGAGAGGGAGGAGAAACCTGGATTTGTGGCACCCTTAGGCAGCAGGGTGAAAGACAGAGGCAGGGTTGGTGCGCGTGGACAGCCTGGGAGAGGCATGGCCAAGGCAGGCCTGTGCCTTGCAGGTGGGATGGGGCAGCTGAGGCGCTCCCAGGTACATCGGGGGCGTTGTGGCCAGCAGAGGAGCAAGCTTGGGAGAGCAGCACAAGTGTGTACTGAGCTCCCCCAGGGGGTGTGCAGGTTGGGTGTGGGATGGGGGGCTATGGGATCCAGAGCGAGGGGCAGCTGAAGATGCCTTTTCAACCCATGGGTGGGCAGCAGGGTAGAGAGGCAGACCACACCCCCAGAGTGAAAGGAAGCTGAGAGGTGAGGCAGTAGAATGCTTGCTGAGAGGAGAGGACAGAAATGGGGCCTGGGCTGGAGGGGGTGTGGGACTGGCTTTGGCTGTGGGGGTTAAACCCAGGGCCTTCCCACGGAGCTACATCCCCAGGCCTATTTATTTGTTTGTTTATCTATTTATTTATTTATAGACAGGATTTTGCTAAGTTGCTATGTTGCCCAGGTTGGGCTCAATCTTGTGATCCTCATGCTTTAGGTTCCAGAGTCCTGGGATTGCAGGTGTGGGCCACCACATCAGGCTAGCTGTTTTGTTTTATGAAGTGGGGTGATTCTAGTTTGTTTCCTACTGGTGGGAAAGCTGGAGAAGCCTGGGGTGCATGCCTGGTGATGCTTCTGAGGGGAGAAGACAATGAGGCTGGGTTCAGAACACATGTGTGTAGGTGTGTTTATGTGTGTCCATGTGCATCCGGGTCTGTGTGCACGGTTTCATGAGTGCATGTGTGCGTTTATGTCTGTCTTCTGTCTGGGTGTGTACAGTGTGTGCTGATGCCTGACTGTGTATCTGCGTGCACTTGTGTGTGTTGTGGGTGAGGTCAGAGAAGGCCTGGCAGTCCGTCCTGGAGAGTGGAGGACACTCCTCAGTGGGTGATGCTGCCCCTGTCCTAGGTCCACATTAGAGTGAAGGGCCCTGGGATGCTGGGAAGTTGGGTGTGAGGATAGGAGGTCCCCAGGAGCTAGTGGGCTCAGGAGTAAATTCCGGAGTCTGCCCAGAAGCACTGGAGAGACCAGATCCGAGTGCCCAAGATAGGGTGTCTGGGAATGCAACGTCCTTGAGGCCTGGAGATGCACCACCCACCTACAGCCGAGCACAATTAGAGTGTTGCCGCCACATCGTGGCCGAGTCAGGGATTTCCGGGCCCTGCTTAGGAGCAAGGACTTAGCACCACCTGGTGGGCACAGAGGGTCTCTGCGCCTGTGGATACTTCAGGCACCCTGAGTCGAGCTGGGTGGGCGGGCACAAGAGAGAGGGACCGCAGCCACACCGCTCTGCACAGAGCTCCAGCTCTAGCTCCAACTCCTGAGGCTTCGCAGCTTTGTCCAGGCCATTCTGTGCCTCAGTCTCCTCGTCTGTAAAGCAGGGTGAGGCACGTATGGACAGGGCTGCTGGGAGAGGGGTATTCCAATGCATCGAGGGCGGGGCCCAGCAGCCACACACTTTGGTTATGAGCTGCTGACTCGGGCTGCACAGCAGGCAACCCTCCGCGCTCTGCCCCTGCTCTAGGCTTCAAGTCCTCCAGCCTGCTCACCCTCCCATCCTGTTCCTGAGGGTGGGGAAGGGGTGGGAGCAGCAGCGGCCCAGCCCAGCACCCCCCCTTCCCACCCCGTCCCTCTTGCGGTCCTCTCACAGCTGAATCCCTTCTGCGAAGCAGCAGCGCCAGCCTCCCAAGGGCATCAGAGCCGGTGGCCTGACAAGCACAGCAGCCGGGCTCGCGCTCTGCCCTCTCCCCACGCCCGCCTGCTTGTTCCCCGTTCCGGGGCCACTCACACCTGTCTGCCTGTCAGGGCCTTGCCTCACATCTTCCCCCAGACTCAAGGCCCCTGGGGCTCTCAGGCTTCAGGACACACCCTAGACTTTGGGGCGTCTGTCCTCTCCACTGGTCAGGGAGTAGGACCCACATCCAGGGAGGCTGTAGCCCTGAAAAGACAAAGGGCTGGTAGGGACTTCAGTGGGGGTTACCCCGGAGAGACCCAACTAGGGGGTGGAGGGTACTGGGGTTTAGGTAGTTATTCTTTTTCGTTTTCTGAGACAGGGTCATGCTATGTAGTTGAGGCTGGTTTTGAACTCACGATGTAGCCCAGGCTGGCCTCAAATTCAAAGCAATCTTTCTGCCTCAACCTCCTGAGTGCTGGGATTACAGATGTGCGCTACCACGTGTGGCTGGTGTGAGCAGTTATTCTCTCAAACTGACAGACCTACTTGACCCCGGGAACCTGCCTGTGGGCCCTTCATAAGTCCTTAATCAAATGGTCCCCTCCAGCTTATACCTGCCGCAGGGTGAGCAGATGGGACAGGGCAGATCAGGGAAGAATGCAGAGCAGGGTAGGGGACAGTACACACTGGACAGTCCCAGAGGTGAGGGAGGACCTAGGCTGTCCACGGGCCACCCCACTCATACATACATGGGTTCATACATGTACCCACACCTGCCATGAAGACAGGGACACTTACATAGCCACACACACGCACACATTTACAGGTTGGTTGGCTCACATGCTCACACCTACCCACCCCCAGGCCCAATATCCCCCAGACACACACACACACACACACACACACGCACACACACATACTTCCTTGTGTCAGGGGTCAAGTCTGCCTCCCTCACCCCTGTGAGGCTCCAGCTGGGCTTGGGGCTAAAGCAGGACCTGGCACCACCCAGCAAACTGCAGGCGCGGTGTCAGGGCGGGCGCTCTGGCCTTCAGGCAGAAGTCATGCTGAGGGCCACCAGGGGCTGACCGTAGTCATTGCCTGGACCCTGTTTCTGCTTTTCGCCACCCAGAAAGGAGGCCCTTAGATGACGGTGTCAAGTGTGTGCAGGCCTAGCTGTTCCCGAGAGGTGACACAGTGAGGATGGCTTGTCCTGCTCTCTCCCACATGACGCGCAAGGGCACATTCACACACTCACACAGCGGGGCCGGCCCAGGGCAATCCTGATTGTGTCTGAGAGGCAACACGGGGAAAAGCCACCCTGCAGGCTGCCCCAGCTGGGCCTTCAGGTGTCCTTTTGCTGAGCAGATGACATGTGATGCTCTGCCTCAGGATTCACCAAATGCACTCAACTAGGGACACTTTCTGACCATGAATTCAGTCTCGCCTGGAATGCCAAGTGCCAGGGGCAGCTATTTCTGGGCCAATGTCAGCGAGGCTCCTCCCAGCTGCCTCTCACATGGGACCTGGCCCTTCACAGGTCAGTGTCATGGCTTTCTGAGCCGATGGGCCTCGGCCTCCCCACATTCTGTGAGTCCCTTAAGTCCCTCAGGCCTGGAGCCTCTGGTACCCTCTGTCAGATGGTCCAGGCCACTTCTGGCTGGAATCCAGGGGAGGCCTCACTCCTGCTCAGGGCTTCTGGATGAAGGTGGCCCCAAGGTGGCAGGGGGCAGCCTCAGCACCTGTCCCACCTGTGTGAGGCTCCAGAACCCTCGGATGGGGCAGAAAGGGACGTGGAGCAGCCCCCACTGTTGTGAGCTTGGCTGTTTCCAGCAGCACCATGGTTTCCTCTCAGGCACCCAGAAGCATCTCCCAGGTCAGGGTGAGGAGACTGAGCACATGCTCCTGAGAAGGGCCCCAGAAAGATGCCCAGAAAAACAGAGAAAGTGGGCAGAGACTCCTGGCAAACACAGGCACAGACTGAGGCCCACAGCCTGGCAAAACTTCCCTCAGGTTACAAACAAAATCCACACACAGCCTTGGTCACACCCATACCCTAAATTCCAACAGCCACTTTCTCGGAGACCTTTGGGCATCACAATGGCTTTTGATAAACTCAGAGCCATATCTGGTGCGGAAGGGTGTGCGTCTGGGGGAAGGAGTTTCCTCTACTCTCTCCCCAGCCCCAGAGCTGTTTCATCTGGAATGGGCAGTCCTGCAGCCCTGAGGCGGTCTGGTCAGGTGAAGGGGCCTGGGTTGCAGTCAAGGTCACAGAACAGCTCTAGGAGAAAGCCCTGCTTAGTTCATGGGTTCAGCCTCACTCATTACCTGAGGGCTGCCTCCACTGAGACCTGTGTGCAGTGCCCAGGGGCAGCCCAAGCCAGCAGCTTGCTTAGAGCTCACTGCTGTTCCAGTAGGCCTCAGGGGTCACGCTGCAAGGTGCGATGACAAGAAGGGACACCAGTGGGCCTCCCTGCAGACAGGACCTGGTCCTCCCACACAGGATGTTCCTACCCCGGGCATCCCTGTAGCAGGGTCCCCAGATGCCTGACCCACACTGTCCTGAGAAACAGAAGGTCCAGACAGCATGGGACAAAGTCTGCAAGTTCCTACAGCGCCACACAAATAGACACCACTGCTCTGAAAACCAAGTGCTTTATTCAGAACCTCTCCCCAGGTTATAGAAAAGCTGCAAACCACGTGGTTTGTACAAGGCAAAGGCAAAGGGACTGCAGGACATCCCTTACCGCTGGGGCCCTCTTCCCCGGGGCCTCAGGCTTCCCTGGTCATTGTAGCTCTTAGGCGAGCTGCTGGAACAGCCAAGTCCTCGCACCTGCTTTGGCCAAGGAGTGAGGAAGTGGGTATGGGACAATGGTCAGGGTCCCCATCCAAGGCCTCTGTCCCCCACCCAGGCCTGCCGCGTCCCATTGCCACGGCTCCTGACATCCTCAGAGCCCTGTTGCTCTGGGCACATCGGAGCCCTGTTAGGAAAGTCGGTCCTGCGCACAGGCGAGGGGGCAGGGCGGCCGCCTCCGCAGCGAGCCCCGCCCCTCACTCAGTACAGGTCCGCGAAGGGCTTGGAGTAGTTGAACATCAGGTAGTCCATGTAGTAGAAATCGTAGGTGCGCTGCCGCTGCAGGGCGGAGAGCTGCGTGAAGTACTGGTGGGTGATCCTGGAGGTCGTGCGCGCCTCCTGCGAGTGCCGGTCTTTGAACCGCGGGAAGGTCAGGTTGTGTGGTGCTCGGATGAGCCTCAGGAAGAAGTTGGCATCGTCCTCCATGCTCTCAAACTTGCCCACAAAGTCATAGTCGATGAGGCAGGGGCTACACAGCCGGCTGACGTGGTCCCAGTGGATGTCCATGCCCACGGGCCGGTGCACATCCAGCAGATACTGGATGAACTCGGGGAAGCGGACGCCGGAGCCCGTCCGTAGCGCCTCCCGCGAGGCGTTCGCCCGGTACCGAGCCAGGATCGCCTTGCCAAAGACGGGGTGGTAGTAGCTGTTTGGGTGCTCAAACTTGTCACGGAAAGCCGAGACCAGCCTCTCGAAGGGCTCACGCACGAAGAGCATCTTGGTGTAGGTGCCCAGGCGGTGCAGGATGCCCTGGCGGTCAAAGGTGTCCAGCCGCTTGAGGGCGCTGCCATAGTGTACCGTGTTGTGCTGGATGTCCGCGGTGGATGAGGCCAGCCCGGCCAGCACCATGAGCACCCGCTTCCAGTTGGAGCAGCCGGCCTTCGGCACCTCGCAGTAGAGCACGCGGTGCCGGTCCTCCACGAAGATGCGCGACACGTGGCGGGGTGTGACGGGCCTGCGGCTGCTGCTTGCTCGGTACTTGGCGCAGGCCTCCCGCATCACCCGCTTGCGCTCCTGCTGACTCTGGTGCAGGCTGACCGAGTGGCTGTCCAGGGTCCGGGGTCCTGGGCGGACAAGTGTCTTGGAGGAACTGTTGCTGGCCACGACGGCCAGTGCAGCTGGCATCTTTTTGATTAGCAGCCGTCGCCGTCGCTGCCGCAGTCGCAGACGGGACCCAGTCTTTGGATGGAATTGAGGCTGGTCAGGGATCTGCAGTTTGAGGTCTCTTGGGGCCCGGCTGGACAAATCTTGTGTGACTCTCTCTGTGGATACCTTCACGTCACCATCATAGGAACTACCTGGTTGGAGGTCCTGGGACAAGAAGGGAGATGGTTACCCAGGTGGACAGGACAGCTGGGCACAGAGGTCCAACTAGTCAGACTGCTGCCAGGACAGGGGTGTCTGCCCTCTCTGCAGACTGAGGTTTCCTGGGAAGAGGCAGGTGTGGCCCCCTTGTCTGAGTCTTGGTCCAGCATAATCTGGTCACCAGTGTGGGGCTTGATTTGGTTTTCTTCTCTGCTGCTGAGAATTGAACTTTGTGTGTGCCAGGCAGGCTGAGCTATACAGCTGAGCAGCACAAGCACCTGCCTGGCAAGAGCAAGGTCCTGAGTTCTATTCCCAGGACCAAAAGAAAAAAAAAAGTAATACATCCCCGGTCCTCAGTGTAGGACTTGAGGTGGAAGTGCTATTTCAGCCACAAGATGGTGCGCTCCTCCCAGGAACCTGGCCAGGGTGGGCAGTGCGAGCCGGTGGCCTGAAGGAGGCTGGCTCAGATTTACTGTGCCAATTAGCACAGTCCAAAAGAGCCATCTAACAGGAAAGGGAAATTCATAGATCCAAAGCCCTGGGCTTTGTTCCCAAGGCTCCTGAAAAGGGCTGGACACATTTTTCTTTTTAAGGATAGAGTCAACGTGAGCTCCAAATTTTCTTCCCTGCCCTCCCCAACTTTCTCTAGGCTGTGTGTGCTGAGATTTATTGGACTCTCAGAACTTACCTTGTGGGGCTGCTGTGGCCTGATGCTGAACTTTATTCCTAAAAAGCAAACAGAGGAAAGGTCAGGGTTAGCAGCAGAAGTGCCATGTGGCTCTCAGGGACCTGCTTACAGACTCTTTCCCTGTGGATGCCCAGGGTGGAGGGAGCTGGGGGTAGGCTCTGTGGAAAGGCAGTTGAACCCCCTGCCCCATGGAAAATGAGATTGCCCCGAGGATGTGGTTCCATTGGTTCCCAGCTCATGCTAACTGCTCTGCATCTCTAATATGACCCGCAGGTCTGGGTAGATGTCCTCTCCAAGGGTACCCACACGCCTGCCCAGGGCCAAAGTCAGGGTTCGCAGACCATCCTCCCTTCGACCATGCAGCGTGAAAGGACCCTTAGAAGGCTTTGTCCGTCCTTTCTCCACACCCTGTCAGCCACGCCCTGGTTGTAGTGAATGTGGACTCTCTGTACTTGGAACAGGATACATTTCCCCCCAAGCCCTGGAGGTGACTATCTGGTTAGACAGAGGATACTTTGGTTTGTTGGGGAAGATGGGGGACTGAGATTATGCAGCAGCCAGGACCTCTTTTCTCAGTACCTGCCCGGCCCACTGGGCGATCAGGGGCTCTTTCTGCTCTAGTGGCATGCGAATGGCCAAATGCGTTCTGAGGTGCTGCCAAATGGCAGTCACAGTCAGAAGCAGCCACCTCTTAAAGAAGTTAAAACTTCCAGCCCCGCACAGAGGGGCACGGTGCCAGCCACACCTGACTGAGTCCTGGATGCTGCCCAGAGCAGGGAGGGGGCCACTGTGATGGCACAGCACTTCCCTCACTCTCTCTCTGTACTGGGCTGATGTCCAGTGGCTGCAGCCCAGCTGGCAAGGGACACCAGGTCTTCCCTGACCCGAGCCTCCTTGCTTCCTCGGTAGGGTCCAGTTTTACATAGTCCACAGAGCTATGACTCTGACCCTGTGTTGGTCAGTCTGAGGGTGTGCCTGCCCATCTCCTTCACTTGTTAGCAAGCAAGGAGGGAGGACAAGGGTCCCCTCTGCGATGGAAAGTTCACATTCCCTGAGTTGCCTGGAACATCCTTTAAATGCCAAGAGGTGGAAACAAAGGTAGACCTTGGACGTGCTGCCTGAATTTCCCCCACCCTATAGTGGAGATTGAATCTAGAGTCTTTGCAAGAAATCACATCACCAGCCATCCCCTCTCTCATTTGTTCACTATTAAAAGGGTCTTGATATGTCACTAAGTTGCTCATGCTGGGCTCAAACTTGTGATCCTCATGTTTCAGCCTCCAGAGTGCCTGGATGACAGAGGTGTATTTTTATGCCAGGCACGCTACCTCTCTCATCTGGCAATTCCTTTGGGCTGGGAGGCGGTGTGCCCTTCTCTGGGTACAGGTCTGTGTGCCTTCCTTTCTGAGCATTCCTGTGTGAGGTGTGCATGCTCAAAAGCTTGGAAACAGCCTTTTAGTCTCTTCCAGAGGCTGCAGGGAGGTCCATGTGGTGCTGGAGTGAACAGTGGTGCTTGCTCTGAGAGGATCCTTTTAGACTTAAGCCCTGCATCAGTGCCCCCCGTCAGCCCCAAAGCTTAGTTCCTTCCTCACCAGCTAACCCTCCTTCTCGTCCACATCCCTCATCTCTGCAGAGAGCCTCAGCATGCCCTTCCGGGGCTCAGTTCTCTCTGGCGTGTGGGGTTTTCTCCTGCATCCAGCGATGACAGATCTCGTCAACAGAAGGGACCTGCTGCAGCCACTCAGTTTTCCTCTACACCACCGGGTTTCCTTAATTATTTTCTTCTGGTGGTGGCAGCTGGCTCTGCTAAATCACCTCTCCTCCTCAGAGTCTCAGACACAGGACTTTTCTCTGCTTGTCACTCCTGTCAAGTTGTCAAGGTGTGATGGCGCTTATTTATATTCCTTTTCTGGAGCAAATGAGTCATGCTAGATTTGGCCGAGAGTGGAGCTGAGGAGCCACTTCCAAAGGCATCCTGCCAGTCGGGGAAGCAGGATGGAGATGTGCTCATCAAAGCTGCAGCCCTGTGGCTCTGGGTCCTGTTCTGTTTCATCTGTGTGGGTGGACAGAAGGGTGCTGTCTGCTGGACTTCTGGACTCTGAGTCTAAAGCACTTTCCCCGGTTGGCCCTCTCTGAGGCTGGCCAGTTTAAAAGAGCCTTTGGCATGGGCTGGAGGGAATGTTCCTGGCAGGGGTGAATGAGTCTTCTGACTTCTTGGCTATGTTTTCCCATAAAGCTAACCTGGCTGCATTCGGCCCCTGTGCAGAAGGATCTTGGAGACAGTCACAGATCACTACAGCAGATCTTATGCGGAGTGCGTGAGTGAGCCATAAGCACTATGTTACCAACACTTAAACTTGTGCCAGATCCTTAGGCAAAGGTGAATCCTGTCACCACAGAGCCACTTTTGAATAAAAATAGAAACTTGAAATGTAAAAGGCGTTTCCCCTACCAACGGCTGTGTTCCCCTTTTTTCTCAAGAAAAGCTGTTTTTTCGTCATGTACTGCTCAGATAAGGGCGGAAGCAAAGGCTCCTCTCAGTTCTAGGCAAACTGAAGCCAGGGACTGTGTGTGCTGAGGCTGGAGTCTGCACGCGCCAGAGGGGGCTACGCTTCAGGACCCTGGACAGCGCCACAGCAGCGCCCTGGGATACACTGTGGAGGGGCCCGCCTCCGCTGTACCCAATCACCAGTACCAGTGCAGAGGACGATGGAGGGGAGGGGAGGGGCTTTGCCCTCAATACAACCACCACCGCCGTCTCCCAAGCCCCTGAATAAACACAAAATCTAGATAAAAGCAGAGATCGCTGAGCAATACAGGCCTCCCACCCCCCACCTCCTCTCCGTGCAGTGCCATGATGCTACCGTGGGCCCTCCTATCTTCCCCCTCCCGCCCTGGGGACAGGAGAGTCCCAGGGTCAGCCGACACTTGCTCCCCTTTCAAGGTCTGAGTCGTCTGTCCCCTCCTCTCAATACAACGTTACAAATCTGCAAGGGAGATCCATCCCCCTGCACGGGAAGAAATAAACAACCACTTTCTCTTTCTGGACAGATGACATTCGCAGGGTGGCTGGAACACAGACAACATGATAAGAGTGAGCGCTGGTGAGAATAAACAAGGCGTGAGTTATGAGGACTGCCAAATGTGCTGTGCGCTCTGAACTCTTCATCGGCTGAAGGTTTTTCTTGGTGTTTGGCTGAAAAGCTTCCTAGTTACCCACTAAGGGGAGGTGAAGGCTGAGCATGCTGTGCAAGGCCAGTTTCTTAACAATCAGTGTGTGCAGCCCAGGTCTGGGGGAAGGCTGCGGAGGGGCCTTCACCAGAATGTGTGCTGCCGGGGAGAAGGGTCCCTTCCCTGCTCTTGAGACATAAGTGGACCGCTGGGTCCCACACAAGACCCCATACCCAGTGATTAGAACCCAGTAGGGGTGGCAGGTTCTTTGTCTTTTTGAGCCAGGGTCTCACTATATAGTGACATTTGCAGGGTGGCTGGAACCCAGACAACATGGTAAGAGTGAGCACTGGTCTTGAACTCATGGCAATCCTCCTGCCTCAGCCTCCTGAATGCTGGGACTACACCAGGGTAGCAGTTTTGATCCAAGCTTTTGAATAGGTTGTGTAGGTATACAACAGGGATAAAAAAGGACCTCATTGCCTCAAAAGTGGTCAAAGTGCCTCATACACTCTTTACCTCCCCCAGCTCCAGGGAGATCATATTTGAGGAAGGTGACAGCTGCCCTGACTGCTGAAATTCCAGTCCCAGACCCTGATGGGCAGTAGGGAGAGATCCTGTCACTCTGGATGCTATGGCCTGTGAGAGACAAGACATCAAACCCACAGAAGGGTACGTATTGGAGGGAACTGCAGAGCCAGGAGAGGCTCTGTGTGTGTGCGCGCACACACACACACACGCGCGCGCGCGTGCACACACACACACACACCTCAGTCCCAAGTGCCTTCCTGCACGGAGTCTGACTGCTGCTTCTTGAGTCTCCTGAAGTTTCCTAATCAAGCTATTTGCTTGGCGATTTTTCTAGTCTTGGACCTTGAGGTGGCTGAACCTCTGTGGCTGGATCTATCACATATGCACTGTCATTCACATGTACATTTAAGGAGCTCTGTCTGCTTGCCTTGGTTCAGGCTGGCCTGGGACAGAGCAGATACTGAAGGCCATGCCCTGGCTGCAGCCTGGTTCTCTCCCACACGTGCATGATCCTAACTCTAACTCTTGGTCTCATCCCAGGTCCTTGGCATCGGAGGCGTTAGCATCCGCTCTTCTGTCTCCCCTGTGTGTACTTGACAGGAGCTTGAGGAAGGCCCCTGAGTCACTAGGCAGCCAGGCACAGTGGCCAGAGCACGCAACCTCCCAAAGTGAGTGAGCGCAAAAGGCAGCCAGGTGGACATGCTGCCCCCTGAGCTTAGGGAAGAAGCTCCGAGGGCACTGCCAGGCCCCACTGCACAGGAACGATGCAAAGTTTCCAAATGAGAAGTGTATTAATTAGGGCTCTACAGGAAAACACAACCAACAGAAGGTATGTACGGAGAAGAGAGAGAGAGGGAGAGGGAGAGGGAGAGGGAGGGAGTGGAGCGGGGTCAAGGAAGGGAGAGGAGGAAAGACAGGAGAGGGAAGGGGAGCGATTTTAAGGCATCGGCTCATACAGCTATGGTTGGCAGACTAAAATCTGCAGATCAGGCCGACTACCTGGGAAACCAGAGAACTAGCACTGTAGCTGAAGTCTGGAGGGAGTTTGGAGACAGAATTCTTCTTTGTCAGGGAACCTCAGTCTTTTAAGGCCTTTAACTAACTGAGTAAGGCCCACCCACATGGAGGGTTATCTGGTGTCCTTGTTGTCTACCGATTTAAATGCTAACCACGTTTAAAAATACCTTCTCAACACCACTGAATCCCACGGCCTAGCCAAGTTACATACAGGTAACTATCATGGGAGGCGTCTACTTTCTCTGTGGCAACTGTGATGTAGTGTCACAAGTTGTGCCACTTAAAATAACACACATGTATTCTGTCACAATTTGATTCTGAGATCTAGAAGTCAGTCTATAGACCTCACTCCCTCTGAAACTTCCAAGAGAGGATCTTTCAGGCCCATTGCAGCTCTGGGTGGCCCCAGGTATTCTTGGCTGGTGGTAACATAAGTTCAATCCCTGCCTCCTCTTCGCATGGCTGTCATCCCTCCTGCGTAGGACTCCTCTCCTCTCTTCTGTAAACACACAGGTCATACAGGAATACAGCCACCGTAATGATCTCCTTTTACTTAGTCATAGATAACAAAGGTTTTGTAAAGTTCTAACTAAGAGTACTGGGGACTGAGATTTCAGCATTTTTGTGGAGGCACAATTCAACCCAGAAGAGAGGGTGATATGATTTCAGGGGTTTTAGAGAGTTCAGAGGGCAGGGCCAGGCTGCAGGAGGTTCAGAAACAGTTGCCTGCTGGGTTGGGTCTTTGGGTCACTCGCAAAGGGTGGCTAGAACTCAGTGTCCTGAGGGGAAGGACCAGGTCTCATTCACCTGGTCAGACTGGCACAACACCTGGCCCACAGCAGGAGCTCAGTAAATGCTTGTGGCAAGGCTGATGCCACCCAGTCTGAGAGCTGGTGCCAGAGGTGGACGGAGGGCTGGGCTTCTCCACACAGCAACTCAGGTGGGGTTTCTGGCTGTAGTCACCAACCCCCAACAGAAGCTCCTCCAACTCAGCACCTCACAGCCTGGGAAGGGCCTGCAAGACTGGGCAGCAAGTGCCAGAGCAGGTGGTCAGCTGCAGGCAGCGGCAGCCCGAGCTGACGGATCTGTCTGCCCCCACCCTGGCTGTGTGGTCATGAAACGCTGGTGCCTCTTGAGCTTGAGCCTCCTGCTGCCACCTGCAGCCCATCAGGCTGGGGCCTGCTCCCGGGACCGGGACTCACCACGGGCACTCCTCCTCTGGCTCCTTCCCGCCAGCCCTGGCCCCAGCGTGAGGAGCAAAGGGTCCCGTGGGCCTCTGGCTGCCTCCCGGTGCACGGCTACCCTCCATCTAGGCAGGCTGTTAATGTATGCAGATTAGATGCAAAACTGAGGATCAACACACTCAGCAATTAGAGGGCAGCCTGGGCTCCAGGCGCAGATTTCGGGTAGAAGAAACCTCACTAAAAGGTCTTAAATACTCACTTGTGTTCACGGAAAAATTCAGCTTATTAACTTCTCTGCTGAGTTCCGAGGGCACAGCCTGGAAAGTGGTCTCTGTCATGGTCATGCTGCTCTGGATGCCCTGGACATAGGTGCAGCAGGGACCCTTGGAAATGGAGTCCAAGCAGTGGGGCTGCCCTAGACAGGTGTCAGTTGCTCCGGGGCCCTAAAGGTGGCTCTGGTCAGTGTGTGGACCTTGGGGGAGGTGGGACAGGTCACACAGTTCTGGGCTGGTGCAGTAGCCTCTGTCCTTAACCCTTGAGCCTGTAGGTGAGCATCCTCCAGCTGCAGACCCAGTCACAGTGGGGCCTTTCATAGCCCCATCCCTGTTGTTCATCTGAATACCCAGGACTGGATCATTGCTAAGGAACAGAAGTTTATTTGGCTCATATTTCTGGCAACTGGGAAGTCCAAGGGCACAGCACTGGCGTCTGCTGAGGCCCTCGCATGACCTGGTTGAGGGCGTCACAAGGCAAGGGGCAAAAGCTTGCGAACTCAGTTCTCCTCCTGTCCCTATAAAGTCACACATCCCATCCAGGGGCCCCAATCCTAGTCACCTCATCTGACCCTAGTCACCTGCCCACCTTCAAACACCATCCGCATATGAATTTGGGCAATAGCCTCCAACATACAAGCTTTGGGGGGTTCACTGAGACTACAGCAGGGTCATACAGTGACCTCAATCTTTGGGGTGGCCCAGAGCAAGCCTCCTCCTCCCTTTGCCTGGAGAATCCGCTGTGAGTCATAGCTTGTAATGAGGGACCAGGATGTGAGGAAGCAGCAAGAGGAAGACAGCATACTCCTCGGTGACCGTGGAATTGTTCCTCAGCCTCACTGTATTTGTTTGCCCCTCTGTAAAATGTGTTAAACACGCTCATCTCACAAGTTCACAAACATGTGGATGAAGTGAGGTATGGTGCTGGGCACAGTGTGAGCCTTTTGGACACAAAATGCCAGTTCCTGGTGGTTCCCTTCATGGCAGCTGAGTGTCCCCCGAACCCAGTTCTTGCGCCCAGTGCAGGGACTCTGGGATGGGTCAGCAAGGGAGGGAAGTCATGCTGTCTCAGGCTGATGGGCACCTGACGGCTCTGGCCGATACTTGTTTTGTTTAGTGATTCCATTCCTTCGCCCCGTGATTAGGATCCATGATTCAACCCGGTAGTTCCCTGTCAGCTCAGCCTCAGCTGTGAATTCCCTTGGAGCTGTCAAAGAGCTGAGCATCCGAGCTGCCTGTCAGTCAACCAGCCGGCCGGTTAGCTGGGTCTGCAAACCCAACAGCTGTCCCACCCGCCCACACCCACCCACATGCCCATCACTCCCTGAGGAGGAGAGTCCTGGGCATCCCGCCCTCCATGCACCTCACTGGGGTCAGCGAGGGGCGCTCAGCTCCTGCAGTGAAGCACCTGTCTGTCAGAGCCTGCAGTGACTCCCACCGTGCTTGGGGTGAGTGGCCCCAGCACACATGTGTCATACACCACACTATAACTGGCACATGTGAGTGTGGGTGGGACTGGATTCGTATGTCTTATGGTCCGTTACACCGTACGCCTCGAGGGGATGTGTCATAAGGCAGGTCTGTGCTGCCTGGATGGGTAGCCCCTGGTGTGTGTGTGTGATGTGGGCGTGCTGTGGGGGAGTGTGTGTGTATTCACAGCCCTGAGTGCTCTCTGTGAGTCAAGCATATGACTTAGAGAAGACCACGCCTTGTGTTTCCGCCCAGTATTCTTCAACGCAGATGGGCCTGGAAGGATGAGCAGGAGCTAGTGACTGTTGCTGCAGATGGGCAAGAACACGCTTCATGACACCAGCAGCACCACGTGCCCCTAGCGCTCCCCATCTCTGCCTGCATGCAATGTGCAATGTGCAACGTGCTGGTGGTCAGGTGCCCCCCATCCCAGGGCTTACCATGGCACATCAGTGACGCCACCCAACACCATCTGTCCGTCCACCCAACATGGACTGATGAGCCAGGCTGTATCTCAGGCCCTGGTGACAGTGTCTTAACCACGAACAGCACAACTCCTGCTCTCACTCACCACGTGCTGGCAGCACCAGCAGGTGACATCAGGCAGCCCAGGACATCAGGTGATGTCTCCTAAAGGCGGTGACAATAAACGGCACCCAAGGGGAATGACGAAGACATTCCTGGCAGAGTTTGGTGGCCTTGAAATATGAGAGCAAAGCATGCAGAATGAAGGGATGGATGCAGAGACCAAAGGTGTCCAGAAAAGGCAGGACCGCAGAGTAGCAGGGGCCAGAAGGCAAAAATGCCCACAGTCCCAGCAAAGGCTCCAGACCGGGAGCAGCGAACCTAAAGTTCGCGCGCTGCAGTGGGCTCTTTGTGTCATTGAAAGCTCTGAAAGGTTTGCCACCGCTGCTCTAGCCCTTACCGTCTAAGGCCCCGGGAAGCCTGGAAGGGCTTCAAACTGTGCCGTTATTTTGAATTTAAAGGCCACTGTGTGACGGAAGAACAAAGCCAGGGCAGAAGACGGGTCAGGAGGTGCTGCCACTGCCCAAGCGGGGTGTCGGGCCTGGATGGTAATGAGACAAAGCGTGGAGGATGTGACGGGTATTTCAGGAGTCACCAGCACAGCGCTGCGCCACAAAGGATCAATAACAGGGCCTGTGGGCTGTCTCCAGCTCACCTCAGGCCTTGGGGCTGGCTGGGAGCTGGGTGAAGAATACTGGTTTCTGGCTTGACCAGCTGGTGGCTGCCTGTCTTAGTTACTTTTCTCTCATTGCTGAGACAAAATACCCAACGCCCAAATTGAAGGAAGGAAAAGTTTATTTAGCTTACAGTTTGTGGAGGTTTCAGTCCATACTTGGCTGCTTCAGAGGCAGAGTGGCACATGGCAGCGGGCAAACTTCATGGCAGCTGAGCACAGCAAAAACAACCAGAGCAAAAGGGACCAATGGCTGCAAGCAGCCTCTTCTCTTCCCTTACATTGTAAACAGGCTACCCCCACGCAGGGGGCGTGTAGCTCTCACAGTTTCCACGCCCTCCTCTTCCACAGGCTCAGGATCTTTACAAAGTAAGCACCCCGGCTTCCTGCTGAATCACTTAGTTAAACCTCCAGATTCCCCAAGTTGCCACAATGTATCAACCGTAACACTGCCACTGCCATGTCCCATGCAAGCGGAGAGCCCAGCCTTGAGTTGGGGGTGGCTGTGGGAGAATCTCAGCCCTGATTCTCCCATGCATACATACCTGAAGGGCATAGAAGAAGGGGAACAAGGTCAGAGAAGCTGGAAGATTCTGTGCACAGAACACATTTGGAAGCCCAAGGCTCTTTGGGGCCAGGAAGGCAGGGGACCAGCACATGTCAGAGCGAAAGCAGGGCTTGCAAGGCAGGGCCGAGGAAGTGAGCCTGGGCCTCAGTCCTGCCTTCCTCTGCAGCCCCCGAGGAGCCACAATTCTCAGCATAGCTCCCAGGGTGGGTCATGGGTCTGGGGGACCAGATTCCTAGTGATCACTCTCCAGCCAGCTCTGCAGGAACAGGCCTACTTTACCCTAAATAAAAGTGAATTCTTGCCATAGAATTACAGGAAGTAACTGAGTCATGCTGGAGCCTGAGGCTGAGGAGGCTCCACAGAGGGGCTGTCTGTTTGCCAGAAAAGTGCCAACCACAGCCACTGGCCCAGCCCTGTACTAGGTGCTCCAGGGACAGAAATGTGCAGCACACCCTTCACTGGACCAGAGTCAGGCCAGCGGAGGCGGCCAGTGGGGCAGCCTCATTACCGAGGTGGCCTGAATCAAAGATAATGATCTGTCCAGCTCTAGCTGGCCTCTGGATGTGTTGTTCCAGCAGCAGCATCAATTACTGAGCTGGCCTGTGGCTGTCAGACTTGTCATGGCTATTGCCTGTGATACCCTGAAGAGCCACAAAAGTAAATCCGTCTTAGTGGGTGATTATTTGAAGTGCCCCCCCTGCCCCCCGCCGGCTGCACTGTCCTGAGAGAGGCACTCCAGGCCCCCCCTGGGGACAGTGGGGCTCCTGCAGGCATGCCTGAAAAGGACGGTTCAAGGATGGTTGCTCTGATCTCCGCAGAGCTCCTCAGATGGCCGTGCATGGGCAGTCAATGCTGCCCTGCTGCAGAAGGGTCCCTGAATCTGGAGAGCATTTCCTCCCTCTCAGTCCTGATTCAAGCATGGTACACGGGCAGCTGAGCTCCAGGCTGCTTCAGTCTCCAGGATCTTCTCCAGCATTTGGAGAACACTGAGAGGCAATGGCATTCCAGGGATCACCCTGTGTTCCCCCCAAACAGCACCTCTGGCAACCCACAGATTGCAAGGACAAGGCCAGGGGGACTGCAGGTGTTGTGAGGGGATCAGCCTAGCTATTCTCTGCCAAGGGTCTGGAATACTCTATATTTCAGAGAAAGAAGAATCTCAATAGGCAGGGTCTTGAGCTTGAGTCAGGTCCAGGTACAGGCTGGGCAAGAGAAGTTCAGGAAGCTTCTGGCCTGAAGATTTGGCTGGATTCTCTGAGGGGTAAGACCCACAGGCACAGATATTGGCATGGCATGACATGGTTGGCTGTGGGGATACCTTCTTCCCTGGACACCTGGCCAAGAGCCCACTTTTGCTCCCTTCTGAATGACCAGCCCTTGCTCTCCCCAGAGGAACTTTCCCAGCCAGCAGCAACTCCCACCAGAGCAACCAAATGGACCTACCACAATGGCCCCAGGGCCATCCTGGGGAGCACCAGTGGCCCTCTTCTGAGTGGGGCTGGGCTCCACACCTATATCACACACTCACACAGACCCACAGTAGCAGCAGGTCCAGGAGAGGGGACCACACCTGGGGTGCACACTGCATGGATGAGGTAAGGGGGGAGGGGGGAGAGTCCTACAAGGACTGCAGATTCAAAGGGACCTATGGAGGCCCCTCAGAAACAGCTGAAGGTAGCAAGAAAATGGATTGGGAAGATGACATCACAGTGTGGGTGAGGGGTGCTGGGGTCTGACCTCAGGAGGGCAGACCAGGACAAGAGGAGGACAGAGGGTACAGAATCACCAAGCAGGAGGGCCTAGTGAATCCGGGATATGAGGAATGAAGGTGTGGGAAGTATATGGGGGGTCCCTCCCCAATGCTCCACAGGTATCTTTTATAGAGAGGGAGGCCTGGGGGAATGGAGGACCCAGTGTGGGCAAAGACCAACCCAGGTTCACACTGAACCTGAGACACAGGCTTGAGAAACACCTGTGGGAAGAACTCTCAGGAGGCAACAGTATGGAGTATGGGTGTAATTAGTGTCTGTTGTGGCTATGTCTAGATGTCACCCCAAAGCCTCACAGGGTCACAGGTGGGGGTTTCCGGAGGTGGCTGGATCTAGAGTGTATGTTGTTAGGATAGGGATGTGATGCTGGGGTGGGCTCATGGTGTGATGCTAGTTTCAAAGCTGCCCCAACTTGGGTGTGAGTGTTACCCGCCCTAAGGGTGGGTAGCCTGGATAAGATATGGGGGATAGAAAGAGGTCTCTGCTTGTCACCTTTCTGCCTGCCATGAACTGTTTCTCCTCCTCGTGGCCTTCTGCCATGCCACCCAGCACTGGAGCCGGCCAACTAGGCACTGAAACCTCCTCAAACTATAAGCCACATAAACCTTTCTTCCTTTGACTTTGGCTGTCATGTATTTTATCTCAGCAATGAGAAAAATAACTCAGAATGTCTGTTATCCAGTTCTGGGTCACACATCCCAGCTTTAGAGGCAACACAGACACAAACCATACAACAGCCTGGAAACATACCAACATCACCAAATAATGCTGCCCTCAGGAGCTCTGAACACAAGAACTTTAAGTAGAATCAAACACTGGAAATGTCACCCAGAATTTTCACACTTCTCCTGTATACTTAATCTGTGTGAAAGTCTTCCTCAAACAAGGGAAATCCCCCAAACAAGACCCCCTCCCCCAGCCTTCTCTCCTCTCCAGCATTTTAGGGATGTCTCCACCTAGGAGAGGCATCATCTGCAGGGAACGGGAAGCCAGGATTTGCCTGGGGTGGGGCGGGGCGTTGCTGAGAGGCTTCTGTGCCCTGGAAGACTCTGTCTGAGGTCCCTGAAGACCCCTCTCAAGGCTAAGCAATTCTCTTCTTAGCCTCTATCTGCGCATCTGCAGCAGAGCCCCGGAAATTAGACCCGGCTGGCTTTGCAAATCGAGTATCTCACTGTGCGATGGCTGCCTGGAAGGTGGCTGGGGTCATCATGAAAGAAGAGTTAAAGATATTCTGAGCTGTTTTCCTGCTTCCCTTGAAATCCAACCAGAGCAGCTGCTCTCAGAACAAAACGTGTAGATCACAGGCAGGGAGGTGGCTCCTCCCACTGCTGGCCGAATTGCCAGAGGAGTAAAGACCCCACTCTAGATCCCCAGGCAGGTGTTTGGGGCCCCTCTTTGCAGCTGTGAAATGTGCTATTCCAGGAAACAAAAGCAGCCCGGCTCCTGTCTTTGGCTTCCACACCTAAGCGTGGTGGAGGCTCAGAGCCACCCACCTATGTGTGGGTGGGCCGTCCTCTCTGGAATTAATGATTTGGGAACACAGTGAGAACTGCTCAGCCCACCGAGGCATCTTCTGCAGGATTAAACGTCACTCCTTCTAATGACTTGATTTATGTCCGGAGGTTTACAGCTCCAAACAAAATATTGCGATGATGGCAATAAATCACAAGGGAGATGCTTACAACAGTGACTTGCACGTTTTTTTGGTTTGTTTGGGAGTTGATGGCAAAATGAGGGGCTGCTGGGTAACAGCATGTGTGGTCGGCAGGGTGAACACAGGATGTAGATGATGTCAGGCAGTGGGGAACTTCAATAGGGACCTCAGAAGACTTTGAATGCTTGAGGCCTTGGGGAATGATCCCTGGTTGGAGAAACCAGAAATTTCCAGGAAGGCACTGTTCTGGGCTTGGAGGGCTGCATGTGTACCTGAGCATCCTGGGAAAGTCATTTTCAGCTTTTAGCCAATATTCCCTGGGACATCCCCAAGTGAGAGATGCAAGAATAGGCCGGGTGGGGATGGCTCTGCACAGCCGAGTTCCTTGGAACTCAGGGGACAGGCTGCAGGCAGGTGAAGCCTTGGCTGTCTTCTCTTAGATTAGCAAAAACTGATCCCTGGAGACCAGGACTCTGCTCTATGGAGCAAGGGCTCAGAAGAGTTGAAACCTACTTCAAAGACTGCACCAGTACAGATTTGGATAGACTCAGCAGGCTCTGGCCAGAAGTCTGGGAACATATGAACCTCCTCCATGGTAAAACTAATCTTATCCTTGGCACCAAAACAGAGGGAAAAGGGAGAGGAGGAGGCGAGACTGGGGCCAAGTTTCAGACCAAGATCTACTCCTCCTAGCAGAACCCAGCTGGTACCAGACAGATGTGTCCTTGGAAGAGGCCTATAGCCTGGAATGCTGTAGCAAAGACTGTGCTTGTAAGTGGTCATGGTCCAAGGTGACTCAGGAATGCTGGGCATTGGGGAGAGTGAACCATGACTAGGTCTCAACCCTGGCTCAGGGTGCATTTAACAGAGGGGTATGTGTGGGAGTCATGGTGGGGTTCAGATACTGCACAAGGAGTGCTTCTCTGTCAGATGGGATGAAGCATCTATGATGGGGATGCCCCTGCATGGCAGGTGGGATGGTGCATTGATCGTAGGGCGCATGGGTGGTGCACAGGTGTATAGATCGTGGATGGCTGGTGTGGGGTGAGTGGATGGTAGGTGGATGGTACACACATTGTGGGTGGATGGCATGTAGCAAGTATCGGATCAGGATGGGTGGTAGGTGGTACTCGAGATCTTGATGTTGGAAATCTTTCTTTTTTTCTTTTTGCGGTACTAGGGATCGAACTCAGGACCTTGTGCTTGCCAGGCAAGCACTTATTCCACTGAGCTATATCCCCAGCCCTCCAGATCTTGATGAACAAATTTCAGATGGAGATCCACAAGGTCCGGGGCTGTGCAGGTGAGTAACGGCACGGACACAAAGCCTGGGCCAGAGATGCGGAAGCTGCACATCCCAGGCCCCCCATTAGCTTTTAGCATATATCCTGGTCATCAGGAGGGTACTGAGTCGCAGAGAGGTTAAGCACCTCTCTGTCATCCATGCTGTTGGTTCAATGGGAGGCACAGGCCAGGTCTAGACCAGACCTGACTCCATACACTGGTTCTAACCTTTAGCTGATACTGCCTGCCAGTGCATGGGGACGGGAGCGTGGCCAGGATGGAGGAGGGTGTATGCAAAGGGTCACAGAAGGTCTCCCACTACTATTCAACCAATGTCACACAGTCACACTCCAGTGTAGCCTCACTGGCTAAAGTTGCAGCCTCTCATTGTAGCATTCTTACGGGCCAGAGTGACAGGAAACTTGGGCCCCCTGGCCTTGTCTGGCTTCTCTGACTCTCAGAAAGGTAGCACACATGACAAGGAAAGGAAGGACCCCACAGAGGCCCCCGTTAGCCTTCACCATACCTCCCAAGCTGCTGAGAAGGATGTTGCCTCTTTCCCCCAAACACCGAAAGCAACTTCCAATGTCAGAGACAAAACTCCTATCCATCTTTGATTAAAACAGAGCAGAAAAAAAAAAAACGCTGTTTGTCTTTCAAAGTCTGGCAAATTTTGATAATGAAACCTTTAGAATATGTAATTCGGAAAGCTTTCTAGTTCCAGGCAGATAAGGGATAATGGTAACGTATTTCAACTTCAGAAGCAAATATAACCTTTTATCACCTATTTTAACAATGTTGCTGGCGAAATATGTTAGGCAAATGTAAAATGCTATTTAAATGATAAAATACATTGTCTCGGATGGCAAGGATTTTAATTGCCACAAGCAGAGTCCAAACACACTTCCACGCCAGCCCTGATAGATATGGTTAACGACAGGGCGTCCCTAACGAGCAGAGGCAGGAGGGGTCAGCCTGCCTTCGGCTGGCTCCCCTGGGAACCGCCCACACCTGACATCTGTCCAGGCTCGGTGGGATTCATCAACATCATTCCGTTGTGAGGTATGAATTGGTTCAGATATTAATATTAATCGGCCTACACATTAATATTAATCAGTTAATATATACTTCCCATGACAACAAGAGATAAAGGAATCTTATTATGTGGCGGATCAGGGAACGCGGAATATCTAAGTGGATTTCCTCGGGACGCACAGCATAAAGAACACTAAGCCTCTTAGGCGTGTTATCTCTGCAGAGAATGGAGCTGGGGGGGCCGGGGATATAGCTCAGTGGAATAAGCGCTTGCCTAGCAAGCACAGGGTCCTGAGTTCGATCCCCAGTACCGCAAAAAAAAAAAAAAGAATGTATAGGAGCTGGGCTCACGCGCGGGCAAAGTAACAAGCAGGGAAAACCCAGTGGGAGCGATTTCCTCTCCACAGGCAGGGGGCGGTGCTCCCCCCAGTCAGGGAAGTTGGCCGAACCGGCTGGAGTGGGCAGCTCCCACATCCTTTCCTCTCAGGCTTCCAGCAGCTGCTACAGAAAACCTTACTCCAGGCCCTGGACAGTCAGGCGGCCAGGCTGGGGCCCCTCACTCCCCAAATGAGAGACACAAAGACTCTACCCTCCTAGCCACAAGGACTTGTCCTTCTGAGCCACTGATTGTGTAATTTTTCAGTCTGGGACCTGGCACATGCCAGGCTCTGTGCTGAGGGGGGAAAAGAGACGCTGCCTGCTTTGTGGATAAGCTTTACCCTCCCTGTTTGGCAGGAGGGCACTGAGAGGTTAAGTACTTCACTCTCGTCCACACTGCTGGCCTCGTGGGTGGCAGAGCCCAGGTCTAGACCAGATCTGACATCATACCCTGGTTCTAGGCTTTAGCTGATGGTGCCTGGCAGTGCTTGGGGGCACAGGGCTAGCCAGGCAGGGGGTAGGATGGAGATAAGGCACAGGAAGAGGGTCACAGCAGGTCTCCTGCTACTATTACACCTATGTCACACAGTCAGAATGGGCCCTGGATCTTGGTCTTGGGCAGCCCACAGTGGGGTCGCCAGGGAGGAGGTAGACGATCACCTGCTCGAACACTGGCTTGCAGTCTGTCTTCACCGGCAAAGGCACATCTGAGCACAATTAACATTTGAAGCACTAATTATTTTACTTGGGTGTCTAAGTCTGAGGATCCTTTAATTTCAGTTTAATTGGAGAAAAATGGTCATCAGTTATTGAACGGCGGGAGGGCAGCTCCATGCTTCCCCTCGCTGTGCAGAGCCGGGAATCAGCCCACGTGTGAGGCGTGCAGCAGCTGGGGTGGGCCAGGAAGCAGTGGGTGCGGTGGGAGGGTCTCGGGCACCCTGCCTCCATTGTCCCCAACATCTGCTAGGAAGACTTTCCGGCCAAGTTAATTACTCGCCTTTTTGTCTTTTCTATTTTGTTCCATTTTCTGTAACAGCTTCAGTTGCAAGAGAAACACGTACAAGAGGAAATGGGATTCTTATTACAAGGAGAGCTTATGACTTCCCCATCACTCCCCCTCGCACTTGATAATAATCTGAGCTCAAAATGAAACCCTCAGGCCCTCCCCAGCTAGGCCAGCAGAGCTGGCAGGGGGCTGCATCTGCCTGTTGCTGAGGGCCAGGTTGCCGTCATGGAGGAGAGGTTGGATCTGAGCGGTATTGGAACCTCCTCTCCCTTTCTCTGATTTGGGGTTGGGCACCTGGCGCCTGGGGTCTCCTGGCAGAACCTAAACACCTTGGTGCTGACACTGGAAAACTAAAAAGAATCTTTTATTTTGCTTTTGATTGGTTTTACTCTTTCGTCTCTTATGGGCAACCTATTAAGAAAATCAGTAGTCTAGATCCGTAGTGTAAGGGTGACCCTCCCAGAGACCTGGCTTCTGACTCCTCTGGTGGCAACTGGGGATGGCCTGGCTGGTGGCCTGCGGATAGGTGGAGTAGACAAGGGTGATCCGGGACACAGAGGTGCTAACTTTCATGGCTTCTCTTCCAGATGGTTCTCAGCCCAGGCCTTGTCACTATGCGGGTAGCTCCACAAGAAATGAGCAACAAACACTATGGTCTGTCCTGTGTGTCTCTGCTGGTGGCTGAAGCCCCTCTAAGGGCATGAAGTTCTGAGCATGGGCGAAAGAGAACTCAGCCATGACCCTACTGGGATAAATAACAGGACACTCCCACACCCATACCCCGTCGTTCTCTCAGCTTCCTGCATCTTCTCAGGAGAGTCCTCACCTTCTCAGGGTTCTCCCAGGCCTGAGTCCTCTGGCCTACTTTGGGCATTTGGATTCCCCAGTTGGATGCCAGTTTCCTGGACTGGCCCTAGCAGGGGCTCACAGGTTTACAGAGGACCTGACATCCTGCGGGACTCAGCCAGGGAAACAGAGTGCCTGCCAATGGCAGTTGCATAAGGCTTGTAACGGCATGGGCCCATGGTGAGCCAGTGGCCACAGTGCTACGTAGAACCCTACAATGACCTGCTGAGTGATTGTGGAGTGTTCAGAACGTGGGGGCTCTCGCGTGGTCTCAGAGGACCCAGCCCCACCCTCTACCCGACAGTTTCTTGGGTTGGGGACTGCCCTGGCTGCTTCTCCTCTGCCTCTTCCCCAGGTCCTATCTGGTGCCCTTAGGGGTGTGAGCTCCCAGCCTGGCTTCTTTAGACTCTGCTCTCTGTCTTTGGTGCAGGTGCAGGTCCAACCTCTCTCCTTCTGGGGCTGGCTACACCTTTCCCTGAGGTAAGGTCCCTCCCTCCTCAATGGCTGTGCCGACTTCTGGATTAATGAAGAAACCCCCAAGGAAGAAAGTCGAGCTGTATGAGATCTCAGACAGCCAGGACCATCAGAATTTCACCTGCCTTCAGCCTTAGTTTCACCACCTCTACAATGGGTACTTGGGCTTTTCATCCAAGGCCACAGGCATCTTCTGGAATACAGGATGATGTGATCAACCTGACCCATGGCTTGGTGACCCTTCATCTTCTCTCCCCAGCAAGAAGCACAGCCAAAGCTTCAAGCAGAAGCGGAAGCTTAGAGAAAGAAGGTTCTGGTGAAGGGAACCTGGGGCTGATGGAGGGTGGAACTATGGGTGTGGTGTCAGGAGCACGGGCTGCAGGACCAGCCGTCACAGTGGAAACTGTGGCTCCACTTCTTGGCTGGTGTGGGGCCTTGAGCACGTCTGGACCTACTCAGACCTTGTATTTCCTCCCGTGGAAAACAGAGATGATGATGGGGGTGGGGGCAGGTGGAGATTATGTGAGGCGGGAAGCAGATTGCCTGGGCCTGAGCATTGTTAGAGGGAGTCTGAGGTCTTAGGCGGAGTTAACCAGGCAGTGGAAATGATCTGACTTTGACAAGTGCCTCTGGGCTAGAAGAGAACTGGCTTTGGGTGAGTGTGGGCAGCACTCCCTGGACTCACAGTGGTCAGGGAAATTTGTCAAAGCTTCCATGCAGCCACTCCTTCGGCCTTTCTTGCAGGAACTTGAAATCCCCACCCATACGCGCCCCCTTCCTTCTCCCCCAGAACTCATCAGGAGAGCTCTGTAGTCATGCAGGTGGGCAAATACACAGGGAGTCAGGAGACCTGCCTGGTCTCCAGCAAATCCACATCCCTTATGTGCCAGGGAAAACAAACCCAAAGGCTTCCAAGGCTTCCTTGGAAATGTTTTTGTCGTGAAACATTTCATTCATGCAAAAGAAAATCTGCAACGTACAAAATATACGTTATACAGGTTAAGAACAGGGCTAGGGGTGTAGCAGTGGTGGAGCCTTGCCCAGCACCCCTAAGGCTCTAGGTTTACGCCCATCACCCCCTTCACACTAACAGCAGCAAGAACAATAATAACAATGTGCACACCCAGGGGTTCAGCACCCAGCTAGAAAGAGAGTGTCACTGAAGGTCCTACTGTGTCCCTCCTGGGTATCTTCCTCCTGTGCCTGCCAGAGATAACCCTTGCAGAATTCTGTGGCCATCATTCCTGACCTACTGATTTTATTCTTTTGCGTATGTTTCTAACCCTAAGTGATCTATCGCTTATTTTTTTACATGGCAGCTTAGAATGGGATATAATGAAAATATTTACACGACAGAAATGGACAGTTCTACAAAGCTCTCTTTTCCTCTTCAATCTGCCTCAGGGGAAGAGCTTACCAGCATGTGGATGGTGGGAGGCCACCTCCAGAGGAAGGTGTCACCTTCCAGGAGCGGAGGCTGCTGGCAACTGAGGTCAAATGTCTGATTAAGGGTGCAACTGTGAGTCTCTGACAGTCCTTCTACGTTCCCAGTGGGGGGAGCATGGGTGCAGCCATCTCCTAACATGGGTCTGGGGGGATACCCACAGCTTCCACTATAAGTTACAGCAAGGTCCAGACTAGAAGTGACCCCACAAATCTGTCCTCTCATTTATTATCCTACGGTTCACTGTATTTACAGGCCATTCCCTGGAGTCAAACACATGCTTACCATGGCTCTTCCCAACCTGAAATTATTTATGACTTGGCATTCAAGGAGGAAAAGCAATTTTCTCAAAATGTCTGATGTCATAATATATAGTCTGTTTGACATGCATGTGCCAAAATGGATTGCTCTGCAGGTCTGCCCCTCAATTACTATTACCCTGAATTAAAAAAGGAGAATTAATATTGCTTGGCAGGATGCTAACTCAAGCAGCATCCAGAGAAAATGTCTAGAGCATCTTACAGAAAATACAAATGCCTTGGAAGAAAAGACAGAACATAGCTGTTGTTTGCACAGACCATTATTTCTTTGAGTCTTCTGCTATTTGATGCTGGAGTGAAGTCTGTGCTCTTGGTTCCTGGAGCCCATTTCCTAGTTACCTTCCAGATGCATACCTGCATGTACATCTCTCCTGTCTGGACTTCACTAGGGACAATACTGCCTGGGCCCAGACATGCTGTGACTGAATGAAAGAACACGTCCACCAGCAGGTGAACAGGTAAATGAAATGATGTCACATCTATACAACTTGTTCCCACTACTTGTCCATAAAAATAAACAAATTACCAATATACACACCAACATAGCTTGAATCTTGCAATTGCTTTAGTGAGCAAAATAAGCCAGGCATTAAAGAGGAAGATCTTAATGATATAAAATTCAAGAATATTCAAAACTGATTTCTGGCAATCAGTGGTGGCCTAGGCCAGTGGTGGGGACTTGAGAGCATGAAGGAATGTTCTGGAGTGAGAGAAATGCTTTATATCTCCTTTGGGGTAATGCAATACATTTGTCAAAACTCACAACGAATGTGTTTTCTTGTTTATAAATTACACTTCAATTAAACTGACAGAAGACTGTGTGAACATATTTTAGAACTCTAAAGTGCCACGTTAAAAAATGCTATTTTCAGTTTTTCAGAGATCTTGCTTGTATCTCAGAAACCAGCTGGTAACACTTGGAAGGAGGAGGCTTTTTATAAAACTGAAAAAAGAAGTGGGCTCCACCACACCAGCTACAGTTAATTTTCAATGGTCCTCAAGCAGGCAAAGCAATGTGGAAAAACTCTTGCCACCATACAAAGGAAGTCCCAGTCATTGCTTGTCCAGTGGGGGATGAAGAGGGCAGGTAAAGGGGTCACTGGGGGCCAGAAATGAAGGGTGCAGGGAGTCTGGCACCAGGTAAGATTGTGGAAGCACAATCTGGAAGAAGCTCACAGCTGAGTCTCTCTCGTGAGATCACGCTTAGCTGGAGAAAGCCAGCTCTCCAAAGTTTGCACCTCCTTCCTTGGGCTGCTGCATCCAGAGACTGGTTGAAGTGGGGTGTAAAAGCCCACCCCCCTCTGTACCAATTCAGGACATCTCTGCAGCACCAACCCAGCTCCAGGGTTCTATGTGGGATTTGCAGACCAAATCACAGCCTGACTTCTGCCTCTGCCTATTCCTGTTTCCTTCCCTCTCTTTCCCTCTCAGGTGTTGATCCAAGGGCACCTCCCAACCCATCATCCCATGCACAATACACTTGCATGTGCTTAGGGTCTGTCGCCAGTGGTCTGAGAGGGCAAATGCCGAGATGAAAGGTTAGGGTTGAAATCACTCACCAGTCAGGACCCTAGAGCTGGTGGTAGGTGGGGCACAAAGAGCTCCTGACAAACAGCAGTAAGGTAACTATTAAAATACTTGAACCAGGCAGAAAGTCAGAAAAAGGAAATGCTCTGATGTGTATATGAAGGTTAAGAGATATGGGGCAAATACTAACTTGGTAACCATGGATTGGCTGGGAACCTATAAAGAGATTCTAATCTTCTGCAACAAGAAGAGGAGTCCTAGGACTTACTGATGGGCAGCAGCACTTCAGAAGGTGAACTCTTGGCAATGTCAGACGCCTGGCAGAGAAAGAATAGGACTCTGAGAAATGGAATGAGAGTGTCTGGATTGATGCATGTGTGAGCCTGGACTGTCCAGATTTCCTTAAATCTTCGGGACTGCAGCAGCATCCCACCCCTGCAGTACAGGCTGATGCTCACCCTTTCACTGAAGGCACTGCAGACATTTCTTTTCTTTTTTTTTTATTTTAAAAGCAAAAGAACAAAAACACTAACAAACATACACACAGTAGCACAAGAACAGTACAAAAACCTAACCACAGATAAGGTGGCAGGGGATCAACAATGGTTGTTGTATTACACATTGATAACTTCAAAGTGTATGCTCAGGACAATACAAGTAGACATCCAAGATTGATCAAACAACTAATCATCGATTGTTCCCCACATCAAAATGACATGAGACAATAGTGCAACCATGTCAGCCATCCCGCACATACATACAAACCTACACAGCCATCCCCCTCTTCCTCCTCTCCTTCCCTTCATCCTGATTGCTCTCTACTTTTGAGCAGTCTCCCTTCATACCTCCCGATCTATATTCCCACCTCCAGGTTCCTACACTAATGATACTATACGCTGTTTGCACATGCACATCTGGTTTACCCCACTTATGTGTATGGTCTCTATTGTGACCATTTGCCTATAAAAGCCCCTAGATTGTCTTTCTTTACAGCTGAATAATATTCCCTTGTGTAAAAATGCCACACTTTTTTAATCCAGTCCTCTGTGGATGGACATTTGGGTTGCTTCCACGATTTAGCTATTACAAATTGTGCTGCTATCAACATTGGTGCACATATATTGCTATCATATGATGTTTTCAGATCTTCTGGGAAAATACCCAGAAGGGAAATAGCTGGGTTGAATGGGACCTCTAGACCTAGTTTGCTGAGGAATCTCCAAACTGATCTCCACTGCACTGCAGACATTTCTGCTGCTCAGACATTACACACCTCCCACGCTTTGTCTCTAGTAGACCAATAACTATAAAAGGTGACTGTTTAAATTTAAGAAAAACTTATTACAGTAGGAGACATATTACCAAAAATGATAAGTGTATTCAAAGTGAGAGGGAGAATTCTGAGTATGCTGAGGGGGCTTATGTGTAATACATTTTTTGATTTAAATATTAGCTGTCTTTTTTTACCATCCCTCATTGATCAAACACTTATGGCAATTTCTGTCAAATAAAAACATTACAGTGCATCCTGACCAACCTTACTCACTGGATGTGGCACTGCATGGCTTCTGGCTCTTCCTCAAAGTCAAAATGATCATGGAAGTTAAATGCTTTGCATCAATCCAGGACCCTGAGGCAGCCATGACTGCAACAGTGCAACTAAGACAAAAAAGAGGGGATCCAGAATGGCTTCAGAAATTAGCAAGAACGATAGGTGTAGTGCGTTAGAGGTGAGGTGGAGAGTATTTTGAGGGAAATAAAGGCAGTGTGTCTTTTATTGTAATAAGTTTTTAAAAATTTAAGTCATCACTGTAGTTTTTGAAAACCTCTGGTATAATTACATCACAACTTAACTCAGCCAGGGAAGTGCTAGATTTTTAAGGGAAGGAACAAGATCCTGAGAGAGGTGACAGACCCAAGAGCGGAGGGCACACCCAGAGCTGAGTGCTGAGGCTGCAAGGGAAGAGAGCAAAACGCAAAGCTGGACACAGAGGAACTGACAGGAGAGCGTTTTCCTGGGATGCAGGATTTAAAAGCTCAGCAAGGACCCCAGAAGGCAGTGCAGACATGCCGCTAGGCTGCCTCTTATAAACTCAGAGAAAGTAATGGCAGTAAATGAAGCAGAAAAGAAGAGTAAATTGCTACAGCAGATAAAGGAGGAAAAGCAAGAAGCTCACAAAAGCAATCGTGCCACAGTGGACATAGTTATGCTGCATAAAAGGCTGAGAAGACCGCTGCTATCTTTTGTGGGACACCTGGCGTTACTTCCTTTGGTAAAGCCATACAGAAGACACTGGTGAGAGGCGCCAGCATAGAAGAAAAGTTCTGTGGTGCCTCTCTGGGTCAGGACGGGGTTGGACGCTGAAGATGTCATTCTCTGATATTGATGGGAGATAATAGGATCCTGACATCATGAAAAGTAGATGGGGGTGCCCGGCTTCATCACCAAAGTGTGCACACTTATCTCAGTGGGCAGCAATGTCAGGCAGAGGCGCTGTCTTGCAGATGTTTAGTAGAACAGAGCATGCCTAAGGCCCAGAGAGATGGGCAGCCAAAGAGAGCACTGACTAAGATATACAAGAAAAGCCAATCAAGGAGGGATGATCTGGAGGCAGCTGGTAGATATCACAATAAAAAGGCCACAACTCCTTGCCCGGTTTTCAGATCCGGAACTCAACAATCAAAGGACACATCAGATCCCCGAGAGGAAGAGCTCCGTGACGTCGTGGCAAGTGCACCGGGAAACATTTCCTTCGTCTTCCCCCAAAGTGACTTGCCGTCATTTGTTTGGCGAGGTGCACACTGGGAGAAGGAGGCTGTGTAAACGTTTCTATATTTTGGTCCAAGTTGAGCTTTACACCAGGGGACTTGGCCTCTGGGAAACTGAAGGATCTAATAGCTGCTGGTAGCGTGACAGCACATGGGGCCAGTAACACATGGTCTAAGTCTAGCTGATGCTGAGTTCCCAGATGCCTACCTCGCAATCCTCCTCCCCGTTCCATCGTGTCTAAGCAGGATGGGTATATATAAGATTCAGCAGAACCCCAGTGTCCTTCACCTGTGGGATAAGAACTACAAGAGTGGGAAGTGCCTAGTGTAAGCCTTTGAATGTGACCCTTTCTCTTGAGTCAAAATACTAAATCAAATACAATTTTACTTCTTTGGGACATTGTAGGGATTTGTGCCACTTTAAAAGACCTAAAGGACACAGGGGTAGTTGTCACCATCAAATCACCATGTAAGTCACTCATCTGGCCTTTATAAAAGACAAATAGGCCTTATCAGAGCACCACACATGCTGTGAAGCCATAGCCCCAACTGCAACCACAGTACCATATATGCTCTCTTTTCTAGGGAAGACTTACGTGATTTCAGGTGCATAATGTACAACCACTGATCAATCAGAAGTATCAGAAATGGTTCACGCTGACTTGGAGTGGACATGTGTATTTTTGTTCTAGTAGCATTTTAGCTCTCCGTTCCACTGTCATAATACAGTCCTAATAAGCTTCAGAGTTGTGTGGACACTTCTCTGTCTCAGGGTCTGCCTTCCCAGGGAGCCCAACATGCAACAGACAGAATGGACATACCAGTTTGCAGTCAAAAGGCAAGGTTGGTTCACTGACAGAGAGGACTGAGGTTAGAGGCAGAGTTGACTCAGGAAGAAGCACAACACAGAAAAAGGGCAGATTCCAGCAGGGGTCTAAGATGGACCAACAGGCAGAGCAATTTACATTATATGATCAGACCAGGCTGAGGGCTGGACGGTATCACCGACTGTGGTGGGGGCTCAGCCAGCTGGAAGAAGAGAGGTTCTTTTCAGCACCGTAGGCAGCTGGCATTACAGGCTGGGCTCTAAGCCATGTCCTGTTCTCTGGGATAGCAGGCCACAGAATGGTAAGATGTGTAGTCTTGAACACAATGGACAATCTTTGTGAGGTCCTGGTTGGCTGACATGACCACAACTGGCTTAGCACCACAGACAGTCCCTCACGGTCCCAGGGTTCAGAAGCCAAGGTTTTTACATGTACATCCTACATGATATCAATTCTGGGGCTTATACAAAAATAATTTATCCCTACAGAGGTTTAAAAAATGATTTATCCCTGGAAAGGCTCAGTCTCTAGTCAGAAACAAAGGTGGGTGGACATGGGACGGCTTGTAAGGGTCTATGAACCTGCTTGAGTGGTGAGTCAAGTGTGTGTGTGTGTGTGTGTGTGTGTGTGAGAGAGAGAGAGAGAGAGAGAGACAGAGACAGAGACAGAGACAGAGACAGAGACAGAGATAGAGAGAGAAACCCAAAATATTAAGCCACTCTCCCAGGTCTTTGACTGAAACCCTGTGCTGTGGTTCAATCTCAGGGATCTGCCAATTTGAGTCTGTTTCAGAGTGATTCTCTTCTCCATGGAAAAGTTATTTTCACTAATGCTCGGAAGTCCAGTCATAGCCAGTAGGGTGTCTGTTCCAGAACCAACTTCCCCTGGCATGTGACTACTCAGGCCACAGGGAAAACTGATAGTGTCCTTGGCTTTGAATTTAGTATGGCACATGGTCTGCAAGTTGTGGTTCTGCAAGTTGCAGACACCTGCAGTCCTGAAGAGGTTCCTGTGGGTCAGGGAAGAGGTCACCAAGGAATCCTACAACTCATTTGCATACTCTTAGAGGGACTGTGTGAGGTTTGCTTCTACAAACCAGTTTGAGTTCTCTACTCAGAGCTTATAAAATTATTGGACAGTTCCAGCACAGGTTTCTATTTGCATCTAATTCTAGGACAAGTTACAGGCATTTATTACAAATAGTTTAGAAAAAAATTTTTAAGATAGGGTCTAACTGTGTAGTCCAGGTTGGTCTTGGACTCACTATGTAGCTGAGTCTGGCCTCAAACTCACAGTAATTCTCCCGCCTCAATCTTCTGGGTGCTGGGATTACAGGCATGGGCCATCACACTCAGCTTTAGAAAATATTTTTAAGTAAATTTTTTTTTCTTTTGTAGCTCTGGGGCCAAACCCAGGGCCTTGTGCATGCTGGACCAATGCTATACTACTGAGCTACACCCTCCCCCAGCCCTTTGAATTATGACTGGCCTGACATACAAGCAATATGGGTTAGTATTAGAATTCTAGGTTTAACTTATGACCAAAATCTTTTTTTTTTTTTTGGTGGTACTGGGGATCGAACTCAGGACCCTGTAAAATCTTGAGTTACCACCCAAATGCCAGCCACTTGTGTGGTTATAAACAAAGACTCATGATGCCAGAAAAGGGTCAGTCAGATGCACGTGTTTGTGGACAGGATTTCGGTCAGTGCTTTACATAATTGCTACAGTTACTGCTATCAAAATGGCCCCCAAAAAGGTAGAAAAGGAACTAAGGAAGGAAGGAAAAGAAAGCAATAACAATAAAAACAAGAAGTCAGAAAAAGACAGAAACAGACAACCATAGATCATTTTTAGTTCTGACAAGGTTGGGACCTAATAACCCCTAAGCAGGTCCTAGTGGGCTACAGACTCTCCCAAGGAGAGGAAGGACACCAGAGAGCCAGATTCCTGATGTTCTTATGGAAGTGGACTCTCTTCCAAAATGATAACCACCTTCCATTGCCTCCGCCCTTCCTGCAAGCCAAAGGTATCAACTTGAATGGGGAGTATAGTATAAAATTGTTGTTTCTCATAAACTAGGCACATTTTATAACTTTTTGGTGAAAGCACTAGGAAAACTATTGGTGTTTTTGATAAATTATTCACATTATACAATCCTTTTTTATTAGAAAAAGGTTAGTTAAGGGGTGCTTTGGGAGGTTCAGAATGCATTATGGGTATTTCCATTGTTTCTTATGGGAAAAATAGTCTTACAACCAACTTGGGTTTCAACCAGCCCTCACAAATGAATAGATGCATAAGAGTCCACTGTAGTTTCTTTTAAAAAGCAATAAACTGGGTGTGTGGTATACTCCTGTAACCTCAGCATTCCAGGAGGCTGAGGCAGAAGGATCAGGGTTGAAGTCCAGTCTGGGCAATTTAGTGATTTAGCAAGACCCTGTCTCAAACATTAAAAAGGGTTGGGGTTATAACTCAGTGCAAAGGCCTTGGTTCAACTTATAGCATCAGAAAAAGTAGTACCTGAAGACTTGTGAGGAAAGTGACAAGATTCACTCCCTTTCCTTTGCTCAGAGAGTTGTTCTCCTTGAACACAGAAGCCTGAATCATCACTGCTTCTGATGTAGCTGGTTTGGCTGTCTATGACATTCTTCTTTTTTTTTTTCCCCAGGTACTGGGAATCAAACTCAGGACCATGTGCTTCCCAGGCAAGTACCTGCACCACTGAGCTATACCACCGGCCCCTTGATGACATTCTTGTTTATCAGCTGAGCTCTCATCAGATGCTCTGACTGTCTCTTCTGGAGAACTTCCCAGAGACTAGATGTCAAACAAAAGAAAGATCTCATTTTGAGCTATTACCTAATATCACAGAATATTAGAAGAGAGGACTAAAGGTATTTTTGAAAAAATCAACAAGTACATGTGAATTCTTGGGAACTATATTTGGGGGCAGAGTCTCAAATCCCACTCAGTGCACAAGCAGATACAGTGACACACCTATACATTCACAAATATAAGTACCACTAAGTCCCATGCTGTGATTGGAAGCAAAAAAGTAAATGAATGACTTAATGTGTAATTATTAAATTGCTCTGGTCACACAGTGTAAAAGAATGTAGCTGGGATGAATGGCACAAACACTGAGGTATCTGAGGATGATCAGACCCTTGGGGGCAAGACAAATGGTCACTCAACCATAATGGAAGGGCAGGGAGGGACGGTTTCCTGCGTTCCTGACTTCTACAGGGTGGGTGAAATCAGGATCGGGAGGGTGGAGTTCACCTTGCTCTGCCTGTTAATATCCATCTTTAGGAATAGTCAGCACTCCTGCTGGTAATAGTCATGGCTGCAAATAAGTAGGGGATGGGATTAGATGGTTGGAACTAATAGTTAAAATGAAACTCTCAGTCTCCATGAACTTATATTTTCCTTGCTCTCTCTCTCTCTCTCCCTCCCTCCCTCTTTACTCTCTGCAGATGGAAATGGAGTAGGAGTCAAGGAAAATGCTTTAACTTTCCATGGTTGATGGGTTTTTGAAAGAGGGCCTGGCTGAGGTGGAGAAGTGTGGCCTGCTCTCCAGGGACACAGCCCATACCAGGAAGTTCTTTGGGGAGGCAGGGGAGACAGGTCCTTAATTAACCCCGGCAATCTCCTCACCCGCACTACCTCCAGCTCTAGGCAAAAAGAGTCTGTGTGCTTCCTGGAGAACTTGCACTCCAACTCTCCAGGTGTCAAATAAGAACTAATATTTACATCAGAATAATCGCACAAGGGCTCCTTACTGGCTTTCTGCTTTGCTTTGAGTCAGTTACTCTTTGCCTCTAAGAGGACTGAGCTTTGAAGGAATATGGGGATGTGTTTAATTAATCCTGCTATACCTGGGGCACCTGGTTTGTGGCATTTTGCCAAAAGCCTCAGGATAGGAGCTCCAAATGACTGCAGATTCCTGCATCCTCCTGCTTTCGTAGTTGTTCCATTTTCCCAACTAATGATTCAGCAAAGGGCAGAGATCAAATGCAAAAACATTCCAGGCAAACATTTGCAGGGCGTTCTAATTTAGCCATTCTGTGACCCCATACTCTCACACAGGCTGATGGTGAGTGAGGGCAGAGGGTGGCTCAGAATCCCCAGATCAGCCCTGAGAAGTTCTGAGCAGTCAGAGATATGATACATTTATCCAGCAGAATGTTCTAGCTGCATGTCATATCCTCATCAAGAATGGGAAAAGGGTAATTGGATTTAAATGTCAAGATGTTCCCAGCATAGGGTGGAAGGCACACATCTATTTTCTCAGCTACAGTTTTTTCCACCTTCTTGGTCTTAGGATAATGAAAACTGTAACCACTTGTAGCTGAAGATGATAAGAAAAAATTCTCTAGGACTTGGGGATAAATGTTGGGTCACAACCTAGGGGCCAGGCGAGTGGCTATCAAATGCAGAGGTCATGTGACAGGCAGTCCAGGGAACAGTGAGAAGCCCAGTGTCTCATAAGGAGAGTGAGCTGGGCAAAGGACGGGCCAAGGAAATAGCCATCTACAACACCCATCCCAGGAGAGTGGCCACTCTTCAGAGAAGAGCACAAGCCCTGGCAGTCTCTGAGGACAATCCCCTTTAGGGAGGTCAGTCCTGTCGTCCTTTTCTGGATTTTGAAAAGCTGACTCTCCGGACCTAACAGAATGAGAGGTACACAGTACCCCGCTTTGTCTTAGCTCTCAGGGCTACCCTGGTTACCATAGCAGCCAGTTTCCACTGTCGGGGATAGCTGTGAATGCATGACCCAGCAGCTGCACCTGGCTATGGAGTCACAAATGACACATCTCACCTGCTTTCATGTATGTTAGGGGTCAGGTTTGGGCGTCAGTGTACATGGCCACAGACCTCCAACTTCCATGGTACGGAAAGGGAGGTGGTGGTGACCAGGACATCTGCTGGTGCTAGAGAAAAAGACAGAGGCTAAACAAGCCATATGCTAGCTGCCACGAGGACACGGGACTCCTCTCAATGCCCTGCATCCTCAAAGCTGCTCACACACATTTGCCCGGGTGACTGGTCACCCCAGTTGGCGTGGGGTCCAACCTGAGCGCAGGCTGACACTGCAGTGCCTTTGCGGGACAGCAGTGCTAGTGTAAGGAAGCGGCCACACACAGGTCATAGATGGGAACGGGGCCACCAGACCAGAACCGGTGAGGAGTCTTCCTCAGTACCCACAGGAAACGGGGCCGCCCCCGCTCCATTCCGAGAGGAGGGCCTGGGAGGGCCGTCACTCTGCCACTGGCCCTGGTTAGACTAAGGCCTTCTCCCAACTCCTCAGGTTCACAACTGAGGAGAGGTGGGCTGTCAGGAGCGGGGATGGGGTGGGAGCCGAGCAGAACTCCAGGGCAGAGTTAGGTCTGGTGGGATCAGCTCCTGGCTAGTTGTCCACTGCTGACTTCCCAAACCACACCTCCTCTCTGAAGCCCTTTGGAGTCCACTTCCAGGCTGTTCTTTGCCTTCCGATGGTCCGAGTCTCAGACCAGTGAGCACAACTAACAGGAACAGCAATGACACATCGCCTGGTCCAACTGCGGCATTTGGGGTACAGCGGGGCTCCCCAGTGGAATACGGGCCCAGGCAGAATTCTAGAGGCTGCCTCCACTCACAAGGATGAAGGGACTGGGGGTCCACAGAGAGGGGAGTGAGGTGAGAGGCCCTTGCAAGTGAGGGCTGAAATCGCAACCCACACCTGGCGTCTGTCTACCACCACAGATTCCTGGCTTTGCAGGACTGAGGCCACCTGAAGGCTCTCAGCTGGGAGCAGTCACAAGTTTTGTTTTGGGTTTTTTTTTGCAGAACCAGGACTTGAGCCCAGGGCCTTTGTACTAAGCTACATTTCTAGCTCTTTTCTATTTTTTACTTTGAGACAGTGTCTCTTTAAATCGTTAAGTTGCCCAGATTGGATTCAAACTTGTGATCCTCCTTCCCCAGCCTCCCCAAATCCTGGGCTTACAGGTGCGCACTGCTACACGTGGCCAAGCAGCCCTCTCTTTAAGGACCTTTGCCAGCTGGTGGGATGGATCCTCAGAAAGCGCACATCCTTAATTAGAGACGTGTGGGAGAGCGTGCTCCACCCCATTTACAGGTGTGAGTGGTCCTGCTGGTGGAAAATGTGAATGTGATTTTCTGTAACTGCTGTTAAGACTGAAGTGTATGAGGGAAGAGAGAGGGAGGAAGAGGGAGGGGAAGTGAGAGGGTTAAGACCCTCTGGCTGCCAGGGAGGCAGGAGGTCAGGAGGCAGCCAGCTTCCCTGCAGGCAGACCTTGTCCCTCTCCTGTGCGGTCCTCATCCTCATCCTCACGCTGCCTGGGGTGCATCTGACAACTCTTCCCATCAATCTGCAGAGTCCTCTCCTCGAGCTCAATTGTTTGCTGCGCTTGAGAGGCAAACGTTTCCAGCCTTGTCTGGATGGATGTGCCCCCTCACTCCTCTCCGCACTTCAAGGCAAGGGGGGCTGCAAGCCAGCGGGGGGAGGGAGCTATAGCTGTCCCTGTCCCTCTCTCTCTCTCCATCTCTCCCTGGCCATGCTGTTTCCAGGGATGGGCTTTGTTCTTTGCCAAAGGCTGGGATTTTCTGAGTCAAAGCCAGGCCTGGCACTGCTGCCTGCCAACAAACACATGGCTTTAAAAGGATGCTCCCTTCTCCCCTGGGCCAGGGACTTTCCTGCCTGCCATTGGCCATAGCCTTGGGCTTGGCCAGGGAGGACCCTCAGACAGACACACCACTCTTGCTGTCTGCTCAGCTTGATGCTGGGGGAAGGGGAAGTTTGAGGGACCAGGCTGGGGAGGAGACATGGTTGCCCACGGACCTCGCTCCTAGTTCCCCTGCAGCATTTTCACCCACTCTCTCCCCACAGCCTGAAAGGACTCCAGGGCGTGTGCGGGGCAGGGACATGGCAGAAGGCGTACCCTCACCCCCAACATGTGAAGCTATTGGTGCCCTGGCCTAGGTCCTAAGGAGCCTCTTTCCTGTCTTCTCCCCTCCCTGAGCCCCTGCGGTCGGGATGACTCAGAAGGCCATTCTTCTGGGAGTTGGGAGCCTAGGGCCTGGCCTGGCTGGCTACCACCCCTGGCCTCCACCCCCACCCTTGAGGGGTAGCAGCCCTGTGTCACGCAGTGTGAGTCCCTGCCACTCTTCTCAGGAAGAAAGGAGCCTTGTTCTACAGGATCCGTAAGAGCAGAGACTGAGCTTCATGGGTCTCTACCTCCATAGCAGGCTGAGGTATGTTGGGGGAGCCCTGTGAACCAGATATTAGGTACGACATACAAAGGACCTTTCAGTTCTTATATGTTCTTTTGGCTCTGAAGCAAGGAGCAGCCATGAATGATCTGGAATACTTCATCTGTGCAGACAGGGCTTGGGATGGCACATGTGAAATGTTAGCACAAATGAAAAGTGAGACCCGCAGAAGAAAAACAAGGCTTCCGAAGATGGGTCTGGAAGGGGCTGAAGGCCGCATTTCACAACCACATACTCAGATGAGTGTCTCCCAAAGAACTTTGTGTTACGGGCTTGATCCCCAGCCTGTGGCGGAACTGGGCAGCAATGGAACCTTTGAGAGATAGGGTTTGAGGAAGGAAGTTAGTCACTTAGGATGTGCCCTTGAAGGGGATATTTAGACCCTGGTCTCCTTTTCTCTTTTTGCTTCCTGGTGGTTATAAGGTGAGCAGCGTTCCTGTACTACATGGTCCCTGTCGTAATGTGCTGCTCCACCATAGGCCCCAAACCAATAGGGCCATGGCATGGTCAGCCTAGACCTCGGGAACCGGGAGCCAAAATGAACCTTTAATCATGAATTGATAATCTGAATTATTTTGTTACAGTAATGGAAAACTGCCCAACACATTTGATATTGGGCTGCAGTGCTATCCAGAACATCTCTGGACCTGTCCCTTGGTTTCTGACACAAAGCTGAAAAACTCTTGGCATTTCCTGAGTGATGAGTGTTTCATTATATTAACAAAGTGATCAACCTACAGTACTAGTGTGGTCCCAGAGAACTTCAGGATGAGAGCTGGGGCCCAGGAACATCAACCACCTGAGAAAGGGTGGGAACTTTCACTGCCTGACCTCTGAGGAGCCCAGTGGCTAGGAATTGAGTTCAATCCTGTGGCCAACGAGTAATCAATCTGATTGCTCATAATCAATAAAGGCACAATAGAAACTCTGGGCAACATGGCTCAGGGGAACTCCTAGTTGAATGTACTGATGTGCCAGGAGGATGATGCGTCCTGGATCCAGGCAGGGAAGGAGATGGAAGCTCTGTGTTCAAGACCTTCCAGATCTCACTTTCAGGATATCCTTTCTAATAAAATTGTAACTGCACATGTTGCACTTTCTTTAGTTCCACAGATTTTTCTAACAAATTCTTGAACCCGGAGTGGGGGGTGTCACATAAAATCCGAGGCTATGGGCAGCTTCTCAGCAGTGTGAATGGCGTGGGGACCTGCCTTGTGGCTGGTGTCTGAAGTAAGGTCAGTCTTACTGGCAATTCTGTCCTGAACACGTAGGGTCTGATGCGAACTCCAGGTGGTCCGTGTCAGAACTGTATTGTAGTACAACCCAGCTGGGACTGGCAGAGAACACAGGCTCATGCATTAGAAATGAGCCTCTTCCACGGCCAATGTAGAACAATGATCCTCGTTATGAGGACTAGACAAGAGGATCTCCCAAGTAACAGGCAAATGGACTTGACCTCATCCTTAAAGTAAGGGCAACCATGCACTGCAGGAGACTTCCTAGACCCTGCAAAGAAAGAGGCAGCATCACAATGGAGCACAATCCAGCTAGCTCCCAGCTGAACTAGCAGGACCAGCATGCAGCGGTAGCCCTGGCTGGTGGAGGTGGGGGCTCAGCTGGAGATGAAAGGGCCCTCTCTCCTTGCATCTCAATCTCCGCCTGTATGGACTGAGTCACTAACACAGGCTCTTTTGTGTCCTCAAGGCTATGGGCAGTTTCTGGCAGGAGTGGGGTTTTAGGTAGTTTGCAAGAAGAGCAAAGCATTTTCTCTGCCCCTGATCTCAGAGCAAACCAGAGAATCCAGTCACACCCTCCCACACAGGGCCACACAGGAACATTTCCTCCAATCAGTGTTTATATTTAGGCAGACACAGAAGGACACATGCAGGGAACTGAAGTAGGCAGTGGCACACGTCAGACCCTCAGAGATAGCAATGACACATCTAAGGGGAAAGCATCATGCACCTGCCTGGCCTCTCATTGAGTATGGTCTCCATATTAACTCACTTAATTCTTACAGTGCCCTCTGAAGTAGGTTCTATAATACATGGTCCCCAACCTACAACAGTTCAACTTACAACTTTTCAACTTTATGGTAGAAAGCAATACGCATTCAGTAGAAACCATACCTTGAATTTTGATCTATTCCCAAGGTAGTGATACACAGTGTCATATACTTTTGTGTTTGCTGGGCGGCAGCAGTGCGCTACTGTTCTTAGACATCCATGGGATCACCAGGGGAAAGGGCTAACACTCTACAGTGTACTGTGTAACTGAGCTATAGTGTCCAATAGGCCAGGTGTATTAAATGCATTTTCAACCTAAGATATCTTCATCTTGCAATGGGTTTATCACGGCATAACCTCATTGTAAGTTAAGAAACATCTGTATTAATCTTACACCCATCTTACAGAAAAACTAGTTTCAGTGAAGTAAATCCCCTACCCAGTGGTCCCCCTTCCTTCTTGCCCCACCCCAAACACTTCTCCACCTAACAGCAGAGTGAGCCTTTTATACAGTAAATCAGAACATGTGATCTCCCAACGAAAGAACCTCAGTTGCATCACCAGTGGTAGGCAGCCTCTAAGATGACACCCAGTGGTTCTCACTGCCTGGGAATCTGCTCCATAATCCCTTTCCTACACATGTAGGCTGGACCTAGCAACCATTTTCTGACAAACAGAATACAGCTACAGTGATGGGTCGCCACGGCTGAGGTTAAGTTACATAGCCACTGTGGCTTCTGTCTTGCTTCCCTCCCTTACCTGCTCATTCTGAAAGAAGCCAGCTTGCATGCTGTGGCAGGAACTGAGGGAATTATCTGGCCAACAGCCTGAGAGAGAGAATCCTGCCAACAGCTCCTTGGCTGAGCTTGGAAGCAGATCCAAGACTGGAGCCCCAGCCCATTTCCCCCTGGGCTTCTACTGGGTTTCCATCCACTGGGAACCGAGGCCTGGAGTTCTTGGAATGCCAAAATTGTAGGGTATTCTGCTGCGAACTTAGGGAGAATTAATCTCCCCTCTGCTTACTCCTGCTAGAGGTCAGCAGAGCAGCTCCCCGGGTCAGGTCTATCTCAGTGTCCCCCAGATACTCTTATTAATGCTCAGCCCCTCCACAGGGCTCAGATGTGGCCCAGAGAGGGTAGGGCCAGAAGATGGACCATAGCATGTAGAGTGTGAGTTCATCTCTGTCCTAGAGCAAGCCTGCCTTATGGTGCGTAATATCCTCTCTCTCCCTCACTCCTTCCTGGCTTCAGTTGCCCTGGACTCCCAGCTCTCCTAGGGAGCTGCAGGGGTGAAGTCCTCCCTCTTGCCTCCTGCTCACAGCATCCCTGCTCTTATCTCTCTCCCCACCCTGTATCTCTCTCTTGAGAAGCTGTACTCTGATGAGTGTCCCTGGCTTCCTTCTCTGTGGGTTAGGAGCCTGTTGAGGGCAAATACAGGTCTGGGTGCCTGTGGATACTTTAGCAGTGCCGATCAAAGCAAACCCAAGTACTGTGTCAGGGGACACAAGAGTTCTCTCCCAGGAGTGCATACATCCTGCAGCTTCAGGGAGGGTCTGCTGAACATGCACCTTCTTTCTTGCCTGGCATCAGCCAGCCCTGTGTCTCCCCACCCCTCTGGTCTGGCAGTAACCCTGAAAGATGTCCATGGCTGAAGTGTGAGATACCGTATTAGCACACTTTCTGTTGTTATAACAAAATACCTGAAGCTGGGTGCTTTTAAAAAAGATGTTTGTGTAGCTCACACTTTTGGAGGTTCAAGAGAATGGTGCTGACATCTGCTTGGCTCTCATAAAGACGCCTAGCTGTGTCACTGGGCAGGAGGCAGTAGAACAAGTGAGGAGAGATCACATGGCAAGACAGGAAGCCAGGGAGCAGGCAGGGACTGGGCTCAGTCTTTCATAGCAGTGCACTCTCTGGGGAACTAATGGATCCCAATCCCTTCAGAGCCAAGGCCCCTAATGACCCTGCATGAAGGCCCTGCCCCTAATGGCCCCACCAATTCCCAACAACACAAACTGCAGGCTAAGCTTCTAACACATGAGCCATGGGACACATCCAAACTGTATCCAAGCTGCAACACCCACAGCCATGGGCAAAGTGCAGGGGAGAAGCAGCTGCTACCCACATGGCTGAAGGACACTTTCCCTGCCACAGGAGTCACACAAAGCAGCCAGGACACACAACTAGGTGAAGGACATGGACACCACCCCTTACTTGGGTCTGCACTAAGAGAGAATTTTGAACTAGATGAACTAAAACATTAAGATCTATTCTGGGAAAAAAAGTTCTGCCTGCCATGATGCCAGAACATGTGTGGGCTGCCACTTGGGTGGCTGTGAACATGCCATGAGTGCTCAGAGGCTTGCTGGAGCCCCCCTGCTGGTGCTCAGGCTCCCCAAAGGCTGCTGTTGGCCTCCCTTGAGCTGGAGAAGGCCACCACCCGAAGGCATGTGCCTGCGCCCTTACCTGTACATGGTACAGTTTGGCTGTGTTCACGGCTCAGTGAGGCAGAAGGGTCTAGGAAATAGAGGCATTGGGAAGGAAGTCACACAGGTTTATGCAAAGAGCACAGAGGCAGGAATGCGGTCACCAGCCCGCTCCTGCAGGAGCTTCCCCAGGGAGTAGATCCACTTGGCACCTGGTCACGGTAATTACTGCTGAACTTTAAAACCTAACACAGCAAAACTGCAAATATTTAACACGTGCTTCTCCTCCCGGGGGGCCCCAAGGAAACAGGAGCAAATGGCCAGAATCATAACATGAACTTCCAAGTCTGTTCACAAAATAGATTAATAAAGAAGCCCACCGTAACAAGAGGCACAAGCCCCAGCCCCCAGTGCTGCCTGGCTGCGGCTGACGCCCGGCTCCCCTGGGGCTCGCACTGGGGCTCTGAGGCACACACACGGCACACACATGTGCACGGATACTCACATGTGGGGATGCACATGTCCACAGGCCAGCCAGGGCTGGAGCACACACACCCCTTACACGGACATGGGCCCACACCCCTGCTCCCAAAGGCTGCCCTGCACAATGCTGGGAGCCTGGTTCAGCCTCCCAGGTTAGTCCAAGTTGTAGACCCACCTCGCTCTGTCTCAAATGCTGAAGATGGAGGAGTTCTGTGGGATGCTTAAGGTACCAAAACTTTCCCTTGGCAAGAACACAGGGGCAGTGGTTTGAAGGAAGGCAGCAGGAGAGGGCTGACTGTAGGATGCACCTGGGGAACCATCGGTGGCTTCTGTGTGACCCTGGAGGAAGCGTATCTTTGGCATGGAAAGAGTCTGCAATGGGGAGACACTACCTTAGGATCAAGAACAAGGGGGTCTGAAAGGTGGGCAGGATTTAGACACAAGAAGAGGAGCGGAGGGTGGAGAAATGGGATAGGCAGGAGCTGGAAGGGACCAGTCACAGCAGCAGCGTCAGGGAAGCTTGGCAGCAAGGGTGGCATTGTGGGGTGAGGCAGAGCAGAAGGGAGGGCCAGAGGAGGCAGGAACACCTCCAGTTAAGAGCCCCCTTTTCAGTGTCTCCAGTGGGAAAGTCCAGCTTGGCCCTGGGTGTTTCCACCTAGACTCCCATGACCAGGCCCAGCTACTCTGACCAGGGCCCCCCCAAAGCATCTACCACAAGACAAGGGGACACAGGAGACGGGGAAAACCTGGGCCAGAGATAAAGTGCCCCTTAAAGAACATTTCAACCCCATTCTCCTGGACCACACTCAATCCCACCTTTTCTTTTGTCACGTCTCTGCCGGGACCCCAGAAGTCCCAGTCTGGGGAGGCCCGTCGGGGGAGAAACGCTACTGTCCACTGAGGACCATTTGGAACATGTGACAGTGCTGAGGCAGTGGGGGGTCCCCAGGACTCAAGCAGAGCACTGGGAGAAAAGCCAGGGTCTCTGTCACTGCTCTGCCCTACACAGGCCCAGCAGGGAATCCTGGACCACGACTGTGACCAAGAAATGAATGGCCACTGGTTTTTAATTGTCCACCTTTCGTAAATTTTGATACCACAAATTTCAGGTTTGAAGGATTAGGACTTCAGGCTCAGCTCAGCTGGGAGAAGCTCAGGGTAGTAGCAGGTGGGAAGCACTCAGGCACAGGGTGTCCCTGGGTGTGTCCCTGCGATGTCAGGCTGGAGCCAAAGGGAGAGAAACGCCTTTCCTGACCTTGATCAGGAAACTCCGTGATGAACAGAGCTAAGATAGGGAGACATGGTGGTGTCCACCATCACACAAAGCCACACAGCTCTTGAGGCCCAGAGGGGAATCGAAACACAATTTGCACAACACACTTGTGTCTCTCTTGACAATGTCCTCATACCTGTACCTGTGCATGCACAACTAAGCTGTGTCACCCCAACCCCCCTGCTTGGGGATAGCACTTCTACTAGTGAGCTACATCCAAAGACTATCTTTTTAAAATATTTACTTTGAGGCAGGTTCTTGATAAGTCACTAAGTTACCCAGGCTGGTTTTGAACTTGCCATCCTCTTGTCTCAGCCTCCCAGAGTGCTGGGAGTACTGGGTGCGCTGCCATGCCTGACTGTGCTGGCCTCTTGACGGGAGCCATGCTCTGGGAAACACCACCTTCCCCTCCCCTGCAACCCCCCGAGTCACTTCTTCAGGGATCTGCCTTTGAAGAGGTACAAGCGGAGCCCTGGCTTCTCAGCCCGGACCCTTGCCAGAGCATGCCCAGGTGTGGCTCCTCTCTCTGGCCACAGCCCACCTCTGTAGCAGACTGCCAGTGTCCAGGGGACAGCTGCAGAGAGGAGGGGATGCTGGGGACAGCCCCACACCAGGCCTCCCAAGGCCTGCTCTGCTCTTCCCCAAAACGGGCATCTCTGTGCTGCCTGGCTGGGGAGCCCCGCGCTGGGTTTGTCATGCCTGCCACTTGCAGCAGGTCCTTCTGGCAGACCCTTTCGTGCCCTGAGGGAGAAAAGGAAAGGGGAAAGGAGAGAGGACAAAGGTCAGTGGCAGATCTGGGCCTGGCCTCCACCTGCTGCAGGGCTATCCCTGGCAGAGGGGCCTACCCAGCAGCACCAGCTGGGCTTGCTGCTGCACACAGAGGGGGAGGGGACGTCCTCCAGGCTGCAGACGCACGTTTTAAGGTGTCTTCAATTATTCATGGAGACTTGGAAGAGCCGCCTGCCTGTGGAGAGCAGCCCCGCAGCCACACTTTGCAGGAAGACTGCTTTCAGTAACTCTGGCTGTGCCTCATGGGGCCAGGAGCATCTGCATCTAGGAATACGGGGGCCACTGAGGAAGGCTAGCCCCTCCACGATGTACCTGACTCCACAGAGGGAGAAGTCATGGTTTCCTGGCCAGGACCTCTAGTACCTCACCTGTGTTCTGGGAGCCTGTGCAGGATTGGGGCACAGGGAGGTGCCAGGCCCCCTACCCAGGCCATAGCTCTGTCAGGAAAGGGGGTGGGCAGCAGTAGAAGAGATGGGCTGGGCCAGGCTAGGGAATCCAGAACGGGTCTGCCAGCCAGCCGCACCAAGAGGGATGTGCCAGGCTCACCCAAAGCCTGAGGCCAGAACAGCTGCCCTCACCCAGGACCTGCAGAGAGGCTGCCACCAGCACCCATGGAGGTCTGAGGGCATCCAGCAGCCAGACCTGGTGTCCTGTAGGCCAAGCATGGTAGTGCCCAGGACAAGACCCCGTACCCCAGGGAGGAAGACCCTCATGTACTTACTGCTCTGTTCCTGGACCACTTGCATCTCCTCAGGAAGGTGCCCTTTCTGACCCCTAGTCTTTGCGGTCTATACCAAGTGACACCCCACATGCCAGGATGCAACCCTGTTGGACCAATCCACTTAGTTCATCCCCCAGTGCCAGGAACTGACTCAGGGATCTCAGGTGACAAAGACGGAGTGATAACAGAGGCCTGGAGAAGCCAACGCCACCCTTTGTGGAAAGGCTGCCTGTGACCGCAGCAGCTAAGTCCCGATGACACCGAGGCAGCATGCAAATCCGGTGCTGCCATGAACACACTCCTGTCCCCATGTCCCTCAGCCTGCCCACCTCTCAAGGCAAGGGGTGAGCACAGGGCTCCAGCCACCACTCCTCCCTCCCAAGGGTGAGCCAAGGGGGCAGTAAAGTATGACTCAGGGCAGGGCAGCCTGAAGGGCACCCTCTCTCCTGGGCAGAAGACTCGAGGCGGCAGCCCCTGGCATGTAGAGCAGCACCTGATGCTCAGCACAGGCCCCAGCACACACCCTCACACAGATGCACACACTCCCACGCAGAGAGACAGGTACGCCTCACACCTGCACACGCACACCTGCACGGATACTGACAGATACGCAGAGACACCACACACCTACGGTCATGCACATTTGCAAACAAAAGCTCAGGTGTGCACACACCCAGGGGTGGGCTCCCAGGCACGCACCGAAGGCCAGGCACCCAGCCTCCAGACACGCACGCGTGCACAGATTTGCTCACATTAGCAGATGGGAGCATGCTCACCGGCCCAGGACACGTACACGTTTCCCACACTCCAGGCAGGGTCGCGTGTAGGAAACTCAAGCTGGCCAGCACGCTGGGCAGGGGAGAGGGGCTGAGGAGCCTCTGACGCTGCCTTCTGCTTGAGAGCAGAGCCGCGCTCATCTTCGGAAGGTGACCACCAGGTGAGAAATGATTAGCTGTCACTCGGTGCTTGATAGATGCGGCCCCTCCTCTCCCTTGCTCTTGGCAGAGGGCTGACGTGTTATTGATCCACTTAGTATATTCATATCAGCAGCTGCTGAGGCTGAGCCAGGATGAGCCAGAGAACATAAAGGCAAGGGAGGAAAAGCCACGTCGCAGTGAGGGCTGAGAGGAGTGCGGGCTGAGGGTGCTGCCGCCACGCCGCCCCAGCTCCTCAGGGTCCTCGCTGGGCCAGCAGACAGGTCCAGGGTGAGCAGTTGTTTGTCCCCAGAAACCTCATATCTAGTCCTCAGGCTCATGGTACCGGTCAAGCTCAGGTCCACGTGAAGAGGGGAAAGGGGACCAAGGATGAAGGAGGTAAAAAGAGTAAGGTATGGGGGCTGGAGGTACAGCTCAGTGGGCTAAGTGCTTGCCGCTGAGCACTAGGGCCCTGAGTTCGATCCCCGGTCCCGGAAAAAAAAAAAAAAAAAAAAAAAGGGAAAC
>PVLD010000127.1:257817-320356 GCA_004027595.1 Dinomys branickii | reverse complement strand
AACAAAACAGGGAGACAGGGAGATCTGAAGACAAGACCACAGAACACTGAAAGATCCCATTAAGCGTTTTTCTAGCTACCAGAGAGAATTTAGTCCACACCAGGGGCTATGGCTTCAGTCTATCAATGAACTTTTGCCAAACCTCTGTTACGGTTCAGATCTAAAACATTCCCCCACAGGCTCATTGCGTTGAAAGCTTGGCTGCCAGCTGATGGGCTTTGGGGAAGCTAACTGGCTCATGAGGGCTTCATGCAGTAGATTCACCCATGGATGGAGTTCTAATATGACGGCATTACTGAGAAGTGATGGAAACTGTTGGGTATGGTCTAGCTGGAGGGAGAGGTCACCGGAGGTGTGTCCTCAGGGTCTATAGTTTGTGACTGGCCCCTTCCACTGGTCTCCCCGTCTTTCTGTTTCTGGGTTTCCATGAAGTATGAGCAGCTTTCCTTTGCCACACCCTCCTGCCATGATGTTTCTGCCTCACTGCAGCCCCAAAAGCAATAGATCCAGCTGACCATGGACTAAAACCTCTGATACTGTGAGCCCAAACAAACCTTCCCTGCTTTAAACTGCTTTTTCCAGTTATTTCGTCACAGCAACGCAGAGAGAATACAATCTTGCCTTCTTTGTTCTTTCCTTCTTTTTCTTTACAGTACTGGAGACTGAACCCAGGGCCTTGGCACTGAACTATGGATCCCTAGCACCTTTTTTTTTTTTTAATTTTGAGAGATCATAAAAGCAAGGGAGGAAAAACCATGTCATGGGCTGAGAGGAAAGAGGGCTAAGGGATACTGGCTGGGCTCAAACTTAGGACATTCTTACCTCAGCCTCCCAGGGTGATGAACTTACAGGTATATGCTGCTACACTCAGCCTTATGTTGCTCTTACACTGTCTTCATCTATGTAGCCATCCGTGTGTCCTCTCCTGTCCACCCATCCATCCTCCTGTCCATCCACCATCCACCCATCCACTGACCCACCCACCCACTCACCTATGCACTCACCATCCACGCACCTGCTCACCTGTCCATCTACCCACTCACACCCTCGCCTAATCCATCCATCCGTCCATTCACCCACCCACCCATTTGCTCACCAACCCTCCGTCCACCCATTCATCCTTCCATCCGTTCCACATTTACTAAGCACCTGGCACGTGACAGACCCTGTACACATTAGGTACCGGGGGCTGGGGAGGGGTTTGGAATGTACAAAGACAGGGAGGCACTGGGCCCTGCCCTGGGGGACGACAGCACAGAGGATGGAAAAGGATGGAGGAGTGTGGCAGGCTAGAATATTACGAGCTGGGCCAGGGTGCCCTCTGCTGGTACCAAGGTAAACACCTGCACGGGAGCCAGTAGGGTCTAAGGACCTTAAAACCCAACTTTTAGCCCCAGACCTAGAATGGGCCCCCAGCGTCGGCCAGTCTTCGCTTCAGACCCTGTTACCCCCACAAAGGTTCCCTTTGTGCATGTGCTGACTTTGGGTTTCTTGTGTTCACAGACCAGGGACAGATGGCCTTGCACCAAGGGGTGGCTAAGAGTACAGCAGAAGTATCTCAGTCAGACCACGTTTCAGCCAGGCTTGGACCAGGCCTGAGCACTAGTCCCTCGTGGGTCCAGATGGGGCCACTGCCAGCACCGACTCTGCTCTCAGCAATGATGGGCAAGACCTTCCCTACGAAGGAGCCCTCCCAGCCCTGGCTTAGCTTGCAGGCTACACTGACTGTACAGGGCAGGGAACTGAGGGCTGGCGTTTAGGGATAGGAGCAGGACCGGGCCTGCACCCTGCCCCTGTGTCACCTTGGCTTTCAGTGGAGAAAATGCCCACTCTCATCAGGGGGCTTTGCTGGGGTCCTTGTGGGAAAGAGGCCCTTCATGGAGAGTAGCTGCCAGGCTCAGCTGAGGAGAAAGCAAACAGCACCAATGCTCTGCATGGGGCTCATGCTCTGCAGGGCCCAAGTGTCCCCTGTGTGCCCCAGACCTCCCATTTCCACCTAGCAGTTGACACATTGGGTGTGCAACTGCAGTAGGGCACTGTCACAGGGCAGGTCAGCTGGCCTCCCTGGCCAGCAGGACTATCCCCCAGCAAGTCATGAGAGGCATTCACCTGGAAAGCCCAGGTTTGGTATGAACTTGTCAATCTTCTGCACATACTTTACTTTAGGTAACTCAAAGTAAACTGTTCCAGGTCCACATCCTGCTGAAGTGAGGCCCAGCTATTCTGGGCTCCCTCCCCCATAGGGTCCCGTGAAGCTAGCTGGGCTTAGACACTGTGGTGTCTGGCGGGGAGGGACCTCTGATTTTGGTCCTCTTCTGTCACTGAAGGCAGTGGCAAGTTCAACTCCGAGGCCACCGTCCAGTCTCCCTTGATGTCCCCAACCATCCTGTCTCTCAGAGTACTGCCACCTCCCCCGTCCTGTGGTCCACTACTCAGGGGACACTACCATACCTGAGCCTCTGGCAAACCCTCATCCTCTGAGCTGTGGGCCTTGTTTCTGCCTCACCTTTTTCAAAGACACCCCACTCCTCTCTCCTCCTCCCCAGAGCAGAGCTCCCTGGTGAGTTCCTGCTTCCCCAGACAGAAGCCAGAGTGGGGGTGCACCCTTGGACATGAAGCCCGCTTCCCAACAGGGACTTGGAGAGGCCTCAGAAATTCAACAAAATTCAAATTCTAAGCTCAAATTTGTATCCAAGTAAATGATCTTGGCTTCATTATGCTGCCCATTCCTGCCTGTCCTACACACCCTCAACTCCTCACAGACACGGGACAGCCTCACTCGGGGATCTGCCCTTTTGCCCCAGGGACAACCAAGCCTCCTGATGGACTCTGCCCCTGCCCCCAGAATCGGGGTTCACCCCTGCGGCCCACCCCCAGTTGACAGAAGGTATTTGTCTTATATCAAGAGAAGTGTAAATTAAAAAAAAAAACATTTTAGCAGCTTCAGCAACAGTTTGGAAAACACATTTTATTTTGGAGGTGGCAGCCACTGCCTGCCTGGTCTCGGCTGCAGAGAGTCACACCTATGACATCACTAGAGGGGATGGAGAGAGGAGGCCGAGGTGAAAGCAATCACATAAATGAATGGACAGACACCTGTCCAAAGCCCAAGCACGTGTCCGCAGTGCAGGACCTGAGCGCCTCCCAGGACGCAGGAATCAAGGGCAGGTGTGCAATCCCTGACCCACAGCCTCTGGCTTTGGCCTACTAAGCCCCCATGGCTCCAGCCTCTCTGTCCGCACTGGACCCAAAGGGCCTTGAGAGCAGGCAGCCAACCCTGGCAAGTCACGGCTTTCTACCTCTTCTTGGGGAGAAGCAGAGGCTTTTGGGTAAACTCAGTGGATGAACATATATTTATTTGTGCTTCCTCCCAGTAGCCCAGTGTGACGACAGCGAAGACTGAAACAGAGACTGTAACACACAGAACGGGGGGGGCGGCGGGGACAGCAGCAGATGACAGATTCTAACACACTTTTGGAAGCTGGAAAGTGGATGGACGGCGGTAACAGATTTCACAGGGCGAAGGGGACATGCTAGGCAAGCCTGTGTGCTGAGGAAACATTCGCCCCATAGAATCTCCGGAGGTGTGGGCCTTGGAAGGACCAGGGTAGGCAGATGGCAGGAAGAAGGGGGCGGGTGTCTTGAAAATGCAGCAGCCGGGCCACCTTTCTCCGCCGCGCCCCTGGCAGGAGATGGAGATTTACCTTTTACGGGCCTGCAGGAGACTTGCGGGGAGCAAGGGACACAGAAGAGGAGGAACTGGGAAGCCGAAATGGAGCGGGCAGAGCCCCAGGCTCCCTCCCCACCCTGCGCACACCAGGGTCCCTCTCAAGGTTGGAGGTTGTCAGTCTCTCTGTTAGGGGTTCAGTTGTGTCCTTCCCCCACATGCCAGTTTTTAATCCTACCTCTCAGTACCTTAGAATATGACTGTATTTGGAGATAACACTTTTGAAGAGGTGATGAAAGTAAAGTGAGATCATGAGGGTGGGCCCTGACCCAATATGCCCATGTCTCTATAAGAAGGGGGGCGGAGCACACAGACACACACACAGCAGAGACCACGTGATGACATGGGGAGCAGAGGGCACCCACAAGCCGAGGACAGGGCCTCAGGGTGCCATGGCAACACTTTAACCTTGGACTTTCAGCCTCCAGGATGGTGAGGAAACAGACTTCTCCTGGTTACACCACCTGCTTACGGCACTTTGCGACGTTAGCTGTAGCAAACCAATTCAAGCTCCCTTGGGCCCTCCAGCAAGGTGGCTGACTCCTCCCACAAGGACCTTGAGTTAAAACCCTGCCTTCTTACTAGGATCAGGCAGTCAGGCATTGAGTGCCCCACACGACTGTGAACGCGTCACTAAGGGTCACCAAACATCCAAGGATGGCCTCAATACAAGAAACCAAAAAAAGCAGACAGAGAAAGACCTCAGAGAAAATAGAAATAATTCATGGGAGAGTTAAAAAAAAGGAAACAGCTTAAATACAAACCACTAGAGAACAGAGGGAACTGATTAAATAAACCAATGGGACTTTTGTTTTAGTACTGTGCTGAACCCAGGACCTTCACACAGAGGTGCATCCTCAGTGCCTTTTCTTTCTAATTTTAGTTTAAGGCAGGGTCTTCTAATCTGCCCAGGCTGGGCTTAATTGCATAATCCTCCTGCCTCAGCCTTCCAGAGTGCTGCGATTACAGGCATGCAGCACCACACCAGGTCCCAATGGTACACCTTTAAGACGATTGTCAGCTCTGCATCCTAGCATGCTCTGGTAGTCCTGACTTTTATAAAGCTGCTAAAATCTATATGCATTGATGTGAAAAGATAGAGCTCTGTGAGGTGGCTGGTGGTGTTCACTGAAAGAAAATAGAACACAGTATATGGAGTGTGATTGTGTTTATGCAAATGACATGCAGACAAGAGCGTCTGGCAGAAGACAATCAATAACCTTGCAATATGTGTCAAGAACATCTTCTAGCCGGGTATGGTGGCACATGCCTGTGATCCCAGCACTAGGGAGACTGAGGCAGGAGAACGGCTGTTGAGTTCAAGGCCAACCTGGGCTACAAAGTGAGTTCAAGGCCCCCCTGAACTGCATAGTGAAACCTTGTCTCGAAAGAAAGAAAGAAAGAAAGAAAGAAAGAAAGAAAGAAAGAAGAATATCTTCTAAATGGGCTCAAATATGCCTCACATGAAAAATCTTCATGGGTTTGGTGACTTCCAAGCTTGCCCTGGTGCCTCTGGACCACAGAGTTGTTATTTTTGGTTGACCTAAAGATCTAGAAATCCACATCCCTGCCTGAAGAAGCTAGAATAAGGCCAAGCACCCAGCAGGTGCTCAGTAACTGCTTCCTAGATAAATGGATGGGACGGACAGATGGCAGTATGCGAGGAGGAGCAGCTGGTTGGATATGATCGTATGATCACGCAGACGGCCAGGTGATGTGGGCCACCTAACCCAGCAGAAGGTCAAGGTCACTCCAAGTTATCTGCCTGCTGAAGCTCTGCACTCCTCCAGGGGTCCTATCACCTTCTACTTGAGCAGACACCAATACCCTGAAAGAAGTTTAACCTGGTGAGTTGCCAAGGCAACCAGAAGCATGCTGAGATGCAGAGCTGACAGTCGCAGGGAAGTCTTGTCTTCTGTTTGCTTAATCACAGCCCACCAGCTCTCCCCGAGGCCTGATCCTATCCACCAGTTTCCAGACTGACCCTTCCGTCAGTGCTTTCTATCCCTGACACCATCTTCCAAAAAAAACCCTGCTGCAGCCCAGCCAAGAGCCCCACAGTACCCACCTGTGGCTCTGACCCCCAGCAAAGGCTGAGATCATGCTGGGCATGGCAGAATGAGGGAGGAGAGGCCAGAGCTGGAGAGTGCGTTGGAAGCTTCAGGTCCTTCACAGCACACAGCTCAACTAAACAGTAGCCCCAGGGGTGTGGGGAAGGAGAAGGTGGACGAGACCTGTCGAAGGGCAGCACCGGAGAAGAAACAGTTCAGAAGGCAACAGGGCAAAATGAACAGAGCAGGTCAGCAGCCTGGACAAGTCAACTAGACTATGAGAAGTTAGAAGAAGTGACAGTGTTCTTGAGGGACAGGAGGCCCAAGGATGGGGGGCCTGTGTTAAGGAAGGCTGGTCTGACCTGCAGCAGGTAGGGAATGTGACTGCCAGCCACCGCCGCCAGGCTCAGGCCCTCGTCGCTGACACTGACTGCAGCAGGGGGAGTGCAGCTTGGCCAGTCTCCATCTATCACTTCAGAGAATCACAAAACTGAGCCCTGGGGCTCTAGGTGTTTACGGCTTACTCCTCTAGGTGGGGATAGATCCATGGCGGACAGCGACAGAATGAGAGGGCAGAGGGTAAGCAGGGTAGGTGCTAAGTGGGATCCTGCACCTTAGCTGGGATGGAGCTCTTCAGCCTCTGCTCCAGCTCACTTAGGGTCAGGATAAGGTTCCCACCCTTAGGCTCCTGTAGGACATTCTGCTGCTGCTATATAAGGGCCAAAATCAGGGTCCTCCCAGTTATGTGCTATCTTGGTGTCTGGCGATGTGGGGAAGGGTGTCGCACAGCTTGAGTGCAGATTGCTTTTCCCACTGCTTTTCTGACTAAGGCCTCCTAGACAGACGACACTCCTTACCGAGATCGGGCCCAGTGGCCCAGCAGCCCAACCCCCTGTGGAATTATTCAGACTTGCCAATGCCACCCTCCCCACAGAAGCTCGGGATCATCTCATCTTTTTAATTTTTATTTTTCAGTACTGCGGATTGAACCCAGGGCCTTTGCACTGAGTTACATTCCCAGCCCTTTCCTAAAATTGATTGATCGATTGGTTGGAGAGAGGGTCTTGTTAAGTTGCTAAATCCAGGCTGGACTCGAACTTGTGGTCCTCCTGTCTCAGCCTCCTGGAGTGTCAGGGTCACTCTCTGGATACTCCCACAGTGCCCGCTTGTTTACCCTGTTTCCAGTGCAACACCTCATGGTGTGCAGTGTCCTCCTGCCCAGGCTGGGAGCATAAGTGACTGATAAAGCACTGTCCACCTGCTCTGTTTGTTCAGTACTGAGAGCTCTCAGTACTAGAAACTAAGAATCCCCCAAACCAGTGAGTGAAGGAGGCCACGAACAGTCACCCACCCAGCTCCGTGAGTGGGGCTACACTGGGAGAGGCCACGCAGAGGCTCTGAAGACACATCACACTTCTGGTGGGGATCCTTATCCCAAAATAAAGCCCAACGTTTGTCATCCTTAACAACATCTTTTCTTTTTGGTCTTTTTGAGACAGGGTCTCACTATGCAGTTCAGGCTGGCCTTGAGCTCACTTTGTAGCCCAGGCTGGTCTTGAACTCGCAACAATCCTCCTGCTTCAGCCTCCTGAGTGCTGGAATTACAAGTGTGCACCACCACACCTCGCCAAATCTTAGATTCTTAACTCTACTCACTGGCCCGATATAAATTTCCATGTTAATGCCATGCTAAATCTCTGCAAAAAGTGTTTATTAGTATTCTTAAAGTAAATACTGGTTTACATTTATCCACATGCCTGCAATTTATCTCCTTACTATTTCTTACATTTCATTTTTTTTTGAGATAGGGTCTCATTCTATAGTTAGGGTAGCCTGGAACTCCCTGTGCAGCCCACACTGGCCTTGAACCCACGATCTTCCTGCCTTAGCTTTCCAAGCGTTGGGATGACAGAAATGCACTGCCAAGCCCTGCTTGCATCTTGTTCTTTCTGGTTAGGTTTGCCTTTGTACAGAAGTACAACTACACAATGAGTGTGTGCCATGGATTACCAAAATAAAGCCTCTTCTGAGACCAGGAGGAGCGCTGATCACAATCACTCCAGGCCACGTTGTACTGTCTCAGGCAAAATGGGCCAGTGAGTAGTGACACTGATGGATTCCGAGAGCTCTGTTCATAGAGAAGCTGCACCTTAAATTCCGCACCATGGTCAAACTGGACACTGCATCTCCTGTCTGTGCAGGTAGCAAGACCTCAGTCCTAAAGGAGTGGGGGGCTACTGGGGCAGCTGAGTGAGGAGTTTGGTGAATTCCCACCCCACAATGTAATCACAGAAGGGCAAAAAATAACATTAAAAAACCACCATGTAAGAAGTTTGGAAATTAACCAAAAGCATACAACAGTAAGTATTCAAGAAAATCTACCAAACCTTAGGAAGAACAATGTCAGCCTGAGACACTGCATCCTAGGGCTGCTTCCAGCACCCCAGCCAGCCTCTGGCGATGAAATGTTACCAGTGTGGAACAAGGATGAGGATTGCTCAGAATTCCACATCCAGGAGTGTTCTGAGACAAGTACTTGCCAAATCTCAGCCAGCTCCAGGTTGTACACAGGTTAGGAGAAGCAACAGAACAGTAGATCAGACAGAAGTTTAACAGGGAGACTGGGGAAATGAGACAGCAAAGTGTATCACCGCTGAAGCACTGCTCAGAGGGAAATGTACAGCTGTGCTATGATAGAAAGGAAGGCTTTCAGGCCAGTAGCTTATCCTTCCACCTGCAGAAACTAGAAAAGAACAAATGGAAACCAAAGCAAGGCAAAGGAAGGGAATCACTAATATTAAAAGTAAAAAATCAATGAAAATAGAAAGTGGTTATGTATGTTCTCTTATGTACAAACAGCTGTAAGGAATAGTATAAACATTTTTATGCTTACAAAGGAGATGACGTGAATGAAATTCTAGAAAGATGTGTGCTTCTGAAACTCACTCAAGAAGATATAGAAAATCTAAATAGACCTATAGTAAAGAAATTGAATTAGTAATTTAAAAATCTCACAAAGATAATTCCAGTGACTTCACTGAGGAATGCTGCCAAGCACTTAAAGAAGATATGCCTGTCCCATCTAGATTCTTCCAGAAAAGTAGAGTCGGGGTGTGTGTGTGTATGAGTATGTGTGTGTGTGGTGGGACACTTCCCAACTTAAAGAGCCGTATTAATCTGGTACCAAAGCCAGAGACATCACAATGAAAAAAAAAGCTACAGACAATTGTCCTTTATAAAGTCCACAGCATAATCCTCGCAAATGGAATCCAGCAATGTATAAAATGATAGAATGATTACACATCATTACCAAGACGGGTTTATCCTCAAAATGCAAGGTCGATGTGTCAATATAATACACCAAATTGATAGGTGTATTATAGGTAAAACCATATAATCATGCTATTACATGTATAATAGGCATTAAATTTTTTTTCTTTTCCACAAACTAGGGATAGAAGAAAATGTCCTCAGGTTTATAAAAGTCATCTACCAAAATCATTACCCTTATACTTAACAGCGAGGGACTGAATGCTTTCCTTCTCAGAGCAGGGGCCAGATAAGGGCGTCCATGGTCACCTACTTCTATTTCATACTATGTTGGAGTTTCTAGCTAGTTCAATGAGGCAAGGAAAACAGGAATTCATATTGGAAATAAAGGAATAAGATTCTTTTTCTTAAACAACATGACCCTGTAGGTGGAAAATTCTAGGGACCTACCAGAATTAATCAACAAGTTGTAAGGTATAAGGTCAATGTAAGAAAATCAACTGAGTTTCCACAAACTAGCAATGAACAATCCACAATTGAGTTAGGAAAACAATTCCATTTATTATAGTATCAGAAAGAAAAATACTTAATAAATTTAACAAAAAAAGTGTAAGAATTATATACAGAGAGCCACAACATACTGCCTAAAGGACTTAAAGAAGATCATAAAGAAATGGAAATATGGTCTACATTCATGGACTAGAAAAGTCAGTATTGGTCAGAGGGCCATTCTCTCATGTTTACTGTTGGTTTCAATGCCGATCCTAGCAGACTGCTTGTTGGCAGAACCTGGCAAGCTGTGGCACAGCACCTGCCTTGCAAGCATGAGGTCCTAAGTTCAATTCCCAGTACAAAAAAAGAAAAGAAATTGCCAAGTTGATTGTAAGATTTTTATAGAATGAAAAAGTCCCAGAATACCCAAAACAATCTTGAAAAAGCTTAATGACTCATATTTCATGATTTCCCAGATTATTGTAAATCTACAGCAATCAAGACAGTGCACTATCAGCATAAGAATAGAGACATAGATACATGGAATGAGATTAAAACACCACTCCAGAAATAAACTCTTGGGAGTGGGGATGCAGCTCAGTGGTGGAGCTGCTTGCCTAGCATGTGTGAGGACTGGGTAAACATATATACCTGCCTGGAAAAATGTTGATCAGAAATAAATTCTTACATTTATAGCCAATTTAGTCTCAATCAAGATGCCAAGGCAGTTCAACAAGAGAAGAGAAAGTCTTCAGCACATAGCGCTGAGACAGTTGGCTATCTACACAAAAAAGAATGTTTTGTTTTTGTTTTTGTCTATTTGAGACAAGGTCTCACTATGCAGTTCAGGCTGGCCTGAAGCTCACTTTGTAGCCCAGGCTGGTCTCGAACTTGCAATGATTCTCCTGCCTCAGCCAGAATTACAGGCATGCGCCACCACACCCAGCTAAAAGAATGCAGTCATACCATTATGTCACACAACACACAAAAAGTAACTCAAAATGAGTCTCAAACAGATGTAAAGCAAAATCTATCAGATCTTTTAAAAGTGCAAACCTGTGACCTGACAAGTGGTAACGATTTCTTAGATACAACACCAAAAACATAACCGCTAAAAAAATGAATGAATTGTACCTCTTGTAATTTAAAAACGTCTGCATTTCAAAAGACAACATTAAGAAAATGAAAAGACAACCCACGGATGGGAGAAATTATTTGCAAAGCCAACAATCCTTGTGTGTAGACAATAAAGAATTACAACTCAATAAAAAGACAAATAACCCATTGTTAATGGACGAAGTCCTGAATAGATATTATACTACAAAAGATATTTGGATGGCTAATATGCACAATAAAATATGCTCAATATCATTAGTCATTAGAGCAATGCAAATTAAAGCTGAAACGAGACAGCACTTCACATTCACTCGAATGGATATAATTTTAAAAGACAGATAGTAACAACTGATGATGAGAATTTGGAGAAACTGGAACTTTTATCCACTGCGAGCAGGAACATAAAACGATGCAGCCATTTAGCCGACAGTTCAGTAATTTCTTTTAAATTTAACATAAGTGTACTAAACACCCCAGCAATTCTACTCCTGAGCGCCTACCCAAGACAAGTGAAAACACACACTCACACAAAGACTTGCACGTGAATGTTCTTAGCAGTATTAGCACAACAGATTTTTTAAAAAGCAAACAGTTATCAGCTGGTAGGCAGACCAACCAAAATTCTATGAAGTGGAATCTCATTTGGCATTAAAGAGAAACAAACACTGATAGGAACTTAGATATCCTGGGCCTCAAAAGCACTGTGCTAAAGTAGAAGAAGCTGGATGGGAAAAGCCACATACTGCATGATTACATTGCCAGGAAATAAAATCTATGCAGAGACAGAATATAGATTTGTGGTTGCTTGGCCTGAGGGTGAGAACAGGGTGTGACTGCAAATGGGCATGAGAAATTTGGGGGGTTAATAGAAGTATCTTAAAATGGAAATGTGGTAATGGTTGCACAGCTCTGCAAATTTGCTTAAAAGTCACTGAAGTGTGCATGGAAAAATAGGTGAACTTTATGATATGTAAATTGTACAGTCAGTTCTCTGTATCCGTGGGTTCTACAATCAGCCAACTGCAGACTGAAAATATTTGGCAGAAAAATCGTGTCTGTACTCAACATGAATAGACTTTTTTTCCTGTCATCAATCCCTACACAACACGGTAGAACAACTATATGGCATTTACACTGTATTAGAAATAAGAAATTTAGAGATGAGTTAAACTATACAGGAGGATGTGCAGAGGTTATCCGCAAATATTACATCGTTTTGCATAAGGCACTTGGGCATCCTGGGGGGGGGAGTTCCTGGACCTTATTCTGAGGAGTATGTATCTGAATAGTCTTTTGTTTTGTTTTTCGTTTAAAGTCCTAGCTTCAGTGGTAGAGCATTTTCCTAGCATGCACATGGCCGTGGGTCCCATTCCCAGCACCAAATGAAACCACAGCTAAACAAAGCTGTAGCAGGCATCTCTTTGAGCTCATTGCTTCCCTCCAGTCCCTCTCATTTTCTGGCTCCCATGATTTGCTTTCCTCCTGGAGTTCTATGGATGTTTTAGGTTCTATTTACCCAGAGGTGAATGTGCACATCAGCTCAGTCTTCCCTACTGTTGGGTCTGAACACAATGTAGGTATTTGCTTTTATGTGATTCTGGTGTTTCCCACCAGCTCCCTTCGGAAGGCTGCCTTGCCCCAAGCAAAGCAATGGAGAGAAGCCAGAAGTAACTTTGGAGAAGGGAGGTCCTGGCCCAGGCAGAATGTTCCACCTCGTCTTCTCTGGCAGCAGATTGAGGCTGGCCCCTCACCTGTCTCTGTTGGACAGAATGGAAATCACTGTGAACATATCCCCCAAACCTCATGGGTTAGAAACTTAATCCCCAAATGATTATGTTCATGATTTTTGAGGCAGGGCCTTGGGAGGGAATAGGGTTAGGTAACACCATCAGGGTGGGCTCTGCGGTGGAACTGGTGCCTCTGTAAGACGAAGCGACCTCAACTGACGCAAGCTTGTTCTGTGCTGCTGTGTGATGCCTCCACTGTGCTATGATACGGAGAGAAGATCCTCACCAGATGCTGGCATGATGCTCTTAGACTCCTCAGCCTCTCTGTCAGAAATAAATTTCCTTACAAATTTATAGCAGTACAGGAGCCAAGGCCTTTCCTTTCTCTTGGTCTGACCAGTGGGAAGGCCACTACCACAGTCTGAGCTTCAAACCCCAACTTACAGACCCCTAAGAGGAAAGAAGACGCAAGGCCAGTCCACATCTAAGGGACTTTGTTAAAACGTCTCCATGGGAAAAGACCCAGCAGCACCAGGAAAGCCCTCACCTCACTTACTGCAAACTTCCCCAGCACAGGGACTTTTGGTAAATATCTCTGCAGTAAATAAGTGAAAATGGAGAAATTCCCACAGCAGTAAGACCCCATCTTCTTGCCTGTGGCCTCTATGCTTGCCCCCTCTCTTCCCATTCCTCAGGATATGGATGACCCCTCAGCCCCAAACCTTGCAAACCCTATATACTGTACCTATTCAATAAACAGACGTGATCTAAGCCAGGAAAACCTTTAATTACTGCTGCTCCTTCTGGCTGGGTTCTGGGAAGGAACTAATTGAAGCAGCAGTCACATCCTAAAATATTATGAATGTAATTTCATTATTTAGTCTGTTCAGGTTACGAGCAAGGAGTTACAGCAACTGCTTTTGCTGAGTTCCCGCTGGAATTGCAATTCCTCGCTCACTCCTGTGCCTGACAATCCACGGACAACTCACCCTGTGGTCCCCAAGTCACTCAACCCCAGCCCTGGGGCATGACCGTGTGTGTCCTCTGCCTGCTCAAGGCAGGTAAAAATGTCTGGGTGTACTCAGAGTAGCCAGCCCCAATCTTCACTGTGAAGTGTTTCTAACCACGGCTGTGGGCTGAGGCACACAGATCCCTCGGTCTGCAGTAATATCAAGGGGACTACATGTACCGGTACATACACAGTACTACAGATGAGGCACACACACGCACACATGCACAAACACACATCTGCAGAGGCATCTGAGCCTTCACCAGCACCCCCACGTGTGCACATGCATCAGAACACGTTTGTGACACTCAGGAATGGTCACAGCCCAGTGACATCACCTTGGACAGGAAAGTAGCATGGAAGACTCTACCAAGTGCCCCCTACTCCCTCTCCAGGGGGATGCTTGCTAGATGTGATTGTCTCAGAGTGTGCCTGGTGTGGAAGAAGGAAGCCAGGAGAGCTGTCCCAGCTGTGGGACAGAGGTGACCAAACCAGAAATCCTTTTCCAGTTAACCCATGTCACCCACAGGGACCCACAGGCCATTCTCCAGCTGCTACCGGGAGGTCCTGTTCTTGCAGGAGGTTTGAAGAGAAATTATTCTTCATTAGTGAACTAGACCTGTTCTGGTGGGCCCAACTATTTGCCTATGAGAACTAGGTGTACATGAAGGAAAATTACATGCTGTGCTCTCCCCAAGCCCTACTCCCTGGCCCTTGTCTCCTTCACAACCCTTGTGACCAGGCACTTTGCCTCTCAGTCCTCTGGGACACAGAGAGCCGCTGTGGAGACCAGCAGGGCCAGGCTCAGCCTGCAGGGGAGGGCTGGGGTACGGCACATTCCCCCTCCCGCCCGGTCAGGCCACCAACAGGAGGTGCCAAGGTGTGGTGCTACCTGCCTCTGCAGAATGCTCTCTGAGTGAGAGCTGTCGCTTAGAACTCAGGGGATCCACAGAAATACATTAGAGTCCCAGCTTCCTGAAGAAACAACATCAAAAACAGAAAGGAAGAGGCCGCCCTCTCGGCACTGCATTCTTGCACAGAGGTCAGAGCTGAGCACTGGCCCTGCGCCTGGGGCCAGCTTGCTCATTTCCCTCCTGAGCCCCCATGCCCTACGGTCTCCCCCTCCCTGCAGCTCTGCCCTGGCTCCCAAGCTAGTTCCACTGACATTGTCTCTCGCCTTTTCTCTCTCCTGTCTTCCTCCTGCAGGAGTCCCAGACCCTGAGAACAAAGGTCACATCCACTCACTCCAAGTGTGTGCAGCCTGTAGGAGGTGGGTGAGGTCACTCCAGGTGCTGAGGAAACCGGGGGCGCACTCAGCCAAGCGACCACAGTTCAGGAAGGGGTAACAGCGCATTCTACTCAGAACAATCCAGGAAGGGCACAAACGGCCGGTGACAACCAGATGGAGGTTACTGGGGAGCCTGCCCAGGGCCAGCCCATTGTATCAGTGATCTTCTTTCAGGCCCTTGTGGAAGGCTAAAAAGTGTCTCTGCCAGGCTCCAGAACAAGATGAAAGGCAGTGCATATCTTCCCTCTGGGGCCCCAGACCAAGAAAATGGGCAGAAGCCCCTAGCTGCCCCTCCAGCACCTCCATCAGGAGCCTGCTCCTCTGAGGGCCCCTCCTGAGCAGCAGCTGTGGGCAGGATCAGAATCGACTTAAGCTCAGCAATTTCCCCATATAAATAAAATTTTAAAATGAGAGAATCTTCCATGGAGCTCCATGATGATTTGAGTTAAAACAGCAGAGCCACAAATCCTGGAAAATAAGCTTTATAATGAAAACATCAGCAGGTACGCAACGGTGAGCTTTTGGCTTAAATGGGATCTGCCTGTCAGCTCCTGGCTTCCTGCAAACACTGTGAGGAGGGAAGGCCGGTAACAACCCTAAAGGCACGTGCCTGGTGTAGTGTGAAGCTGAGGCTGGTATCCCACCAGGACAGGCAGCCAGCCCCAGGGCCCAGGCCCAGGCCCACATCCAATCCCCTCCTCTCAGGCCCACTTGTCTTGGACACGCACCATCCTCTGGTCTTTGCGTTGTCATAACGACCACTCTGACCTTTTCTAGGTTTTCAATATCCAAGACTCTCCCAGGGGCCATGGAGAAGGCAGACACCCACGACCATGGCAACTGCCATGCTTGCAATGGTGGCTGGCTCAGAACCACATTCCTGCTGCCTACATTAGGAACAGGGGCTCCAGGAATTCAGGAAGTTGGCCCGGGGCAGGGCCCCCTGGATCTCCCCACACTGGTGGCAGGTGTCCTGTTCCCAGGTGCTGTGTCCTCTGAGGTCCTCCACACTTGGGCCTGACACTCCAGCCCAGGTGAGGGGAAGCCAGGTGGGAGCCCACCCCCCAGTTTTCCAGCCCTGTGTCACTTTGGGGTTGGAGTCTCTTCCCTGGGCAATCTTCCAAATGAGAGAAAAGACTTGGCTCTGATGCCAGATGCCAGATGACCCCCGTGAAGGTGGAGTCAGAAGCAGGAGGTGGGAGCACAAGTGAGGGATGAGAGTCCAGTCCTTATGGATGAACTCCAGCGCCACCCTCTGATCCTCATGGAATCCTCATCTGGCCATGTGCCTGGCCTTGGCATGTCATGCAGTTCCAGACTGGACCATTCTGGGGCACCTCACGCACAGCTCTTGCCCTTTGCCTCCCCCGCACCCCCAGTTCCTCCAGTTCATTCCAGGACAGGCCGAGTGGGAAAGGGGTCGCCCTGCACTTCAAACCCACTCTGGCCCCACCCGGCTGTGACTCATGTTGCAGGGGAACAGAGTCCGATTCAGTCTCTTCACGGGGTCCTCTGGGGAGCAACGGGCTGCTGTGCAGGCACAACCCAAAACCCGGGCAGCCTAGGGGCGGGGCGGGCCCCGGAACTACCAGCACTGCTCAGCCTGGCGCACAATGAGAGGCCCGATTTTCCAGCTGGACTGTAATTTCAGAAGGCGTCTTCGTTGTTGGCTTTATTATCTAAAACAGTGGAGGAGCCTTGGGGCATGGGGGCAGGGAACTGGGCTGTTGCTGAAATGTGCTGGGTGCCAGGAAGAAATAATAAAACAATATCAGAAAATAAAAGATAGAGTCCTTGACATTAACAAGAGCAGCAGGCAAGGACAGAGTGGGCTGAGCACCAGCTTTAGAATCAGTCAGATCTGCATTTGAATCCTGGCTGGGCCGCTTCAGGACTTTGGGCAGAAGCTTGGAGAAGCCGTCTCAGTCGAGGGTGAGGACCTCACAAGGTTAAGGGTAATGGGATGAAAACACCAGGACAGTGCCAGGCACCTGACGAACAAGAACCATGACTGTATCATGCACGCGGAAGCTTAATTACGTTGTCTCATTTTATAAATTATCATCAAATACGTGTGCAGAGCTCATGGTTTTCAAAGCCATTTTTGTCTGTTAATTCGTTGGATCCACACAATCATCCTGGCTTCTATTTTTAGCATTTTACTGTAGTTCCTTTTAAAACATCAGTCATCTTACTCTTACTGGATATAATTGTCCCAGTTTTCTGTTCTGTTCTCCTTTCTAATTTCCCCACCCCTAGGAATCCCTAGCATAACAATTCTGGGACCATTTTCTATTAATATCAATTTTCAGATTATAGCAATATGATGTCTGTTTCCTAATTTAATTAGGTGATTCCTGTTATTAGATCCTACATGCTCATTATTTTTCATTTAGCATATTTTAATGCACCAAAGGAAAGCAAGACTCCAGTTGGAGAGCGCCAGGGTGGCTTCCGTAGGAAGGTGTGAATGTTCCCTCCACCTGCAAGAGGGTGAAGGAACCCAAGAAGTTGGGTCACAAGGAAGTAGGTGCTGGGGAGCTGCAGGCTATGGATGCTGCAAGGAACATACCCAGCTTCAGTGAGAGAAGGTGGGGACAGGATCTACTCTCATGGCACAGACAGAACTCAGTGGGCACCCCCAAGCTCAAAGCCTCCCACGCAGTCCTTCGTTACCCTCTCCTCATACACACAGCAGGATCCAAAGCCAGCACCACCAGCACCCACCAAACGCATGTGGCTTGGGGTGTCTAGACTTGAAAGTCACATGTTCTGATTCTGTGTCCTTCAATCACCATGCGGGGCTCCATGACTGGCCCCCATCAGTACTGGCTTCTGTCCAGCTGCAGGGAGCACCCTTCACGCTGTGGTCTAAATTAGCATTGAACCAGGAGACAGGGTGCAAAAGGTCGTCTGAGTCCCTTGGCCCTCGTTACTCCCTACTCCCCTCCACATCTGCATCCCTCTAATTGTGCACACTGAGTCCACCAGCTCCCTGTCCTTTCCTGGCACGGTGATGGCTGGACTGGCCCCAAAGGAACTCCCATAAGGATGCCATGGAATCAATAAAGAAATAGAGGCTGGCTGCACTGGGCTGCACCTTGGAGGAGCACTTTTATAAGCTGCATCCTAGGACCTCTGAAAATTCACTGGTTGGCTTTCCCCAGAATGAAACTGTCTCTGCTGTGGCCACAGAAAGGCAAGGTGAGCGCGGACGGGCAAGGCAAGGCCAGTGAGCTTTGGGCCATGTGCAGCAAGAGAGTTGGAAGATACTGCAGGTGTGCTGTCTAGAAACGTGGGTTCCAAGAGTCCCAGCCCTGCTGATTTTGCAATGATATATTGCCAGCTACTTAACAGGATGGATCACTGCAATTACATGTCACTTCTGATATTCAGAGTCACAACAAGGATGTGTCAGCCTCACAAGGTTTGTAGGAAATATATACGATGTTCTGCAACGCTGTTAGAAAACGGTTTCAGGAAACAGACTCGAGAGGATTCCAATAAAACCCACCTGCCTGGGGAAAGCAGCGGCGCCATGGAAACTGGCAGGGCTGGGCTGCTCCCCTGCCCTGGAGAAGGTGTGGGCTTTAGACAGCCCAGCTCCGGGAGCACAGGGCTCGCTGCAAGGGAGGGAGCACAGCGGTGGCCACTGCATTTCTGCTTACTCTGTCCCCTCACTGGAGTGAGCTGTTGGAAGACTCAGATGTCACCCGTGGCCCTGGCCCACCTAGGTTGTGGGTCCAGATCTAGGAGTGGTCTTGGAGCTCCAGGGGACATATCTGGACAAAGAAAGTGGCTGAAGGAGTCAGACAAGCTTAACATCACACGGTGGCCTCCAGCAGTATACAGGCAGGGATGTGTTTCTGGTGGGACTCAGACTGAGAGGCACACTGTTCCAGCCAACATGGCTCTGCCTCCAGGAGGCCAAATCAAGGGCCCTGGAGTCCATCAGACCCATGGGCACTGGGCACCTGGCTCTGTTCATTTCTAGCCATGAGACAGTGGGTGGGATGCTTCACAGTGGCTTCAGTCTCCCCCAAACCCACTTCGCTACTTCCAATGGAGGTCAGCCCACAGCTCTCTTCCTCCAGGAAGCCCTCCTGACTCCTCCAGCTCTTACCTGCAAGCCTGTTTTGTCCTCTGAGTGTCCTTGAGGTGAGTTTTGTCTGCTTTAGGACTCCCTGAGGGAAGGTCAAGTCTCCCCTCTAGTGTCCTCAGATTGGAACCTTCTAGGCAAAAGGCCTGGATCACCTTTTTCCTTGACCCCCAGATCTTGAGCTCCCAAGAGCAGATCCAATCCAATCTTCCTCCACCCACTCTCCCTCTTCACTGCACCTCCCACCCACCCGAGATGGCAACGTGGCTAGATCACACACAGGTGGGCACACACAGATCTCATCCCTCTGCCAGCAAGCCCAGCAACAAAGCCTGAGTCTCAAATTCAGCGCCCAGCTACCAGGGAGTACAGGAAGCTTCCAGGGCAAGTCTCAGTGTCATGAACCGAGAATGCAAGGCAGCCATGAGCCTATAGGGCTGCCAGCTCCCCTCCCAGGCAGAGCTTTCCAACGGCCCTTTCCACCCTGCATGGCTCAGCACCCCCCTTTGGACATGTGAAGTGAAGAGGAAGATGCAGGGATGGGGTCTCCCTGCTTCTCCCTCCTGGTCCCTTGGGGGAGGAGTTATGAACTCACTCTGTGTACCCTGCCAAGCATTTTAGATGCGCTAAGCCCCAAATGGAACACACGGCCTCCTGCGCATGCTCCCGAGGTCTCCCAACCTGTCTACCTACAAGTGAATGGGCCTCCCAGCCCCCATCTCCCCCATACAGGAGCCTGGAGTCCTCCTGAACCAAGATCGCTGCTCATCCTTCTCTGTCACTAACTCTGCACCCAGCTCCCTGGGGGGCCCTGAATCTACCCTTTTCCTGTCCTGTCTCCTGCCCTCTCTCTGTCCACAGCTGTAGGACTTGTGGCCACTAGAACAATCTGTCTGATGCTTCCTCCTTAATCCAGAGGCCCTAGAGTTTCTCATCAGGGCGAAGGCTGGCTCCTCTGCCCTGCACCAAGGGCACCCTGGGCCTAGGACCGGACTGTGTCTTCAGGCAAAGGTGACATTCTAGCCTCAAGCCAGTTGGCATTCTCCATATGCTACACTCTCACCTGCCTCCGAGCCTTTATCCACACTGCTCTCGCAGCCCAGGCCCTGCTTCCAGCCCAGATCATGACAACACCAGGTGCCTCAAACGTTGGGAAGGCTGGAAAGCTGCCCAAGGCGCCTCTCACCTCTGCAGCCCAGAAGCTGTGTGGCTCTGAGGGTCATTCTTTCTTTTCTTTTTTTTAGGAAATTAACAATGGTTGTTGTATTACATATTGATATCTTCACATTGGTTACTCAGATAAACAAATATAGACATGTAAGATTGATCAAACACTTAAGCATTAACTGTTCCTTTCAGCAGAGCAATAAAAGTCAGTAGTGCAACCATGTTAGCGATCCTGTGTATACATGTATACATTTTTCCCTTTCTTTCTTTTCTCTTTTCCCTCATCCCAGTTGTTCTTTCCTTTTGAGCAGTTTCCTTTCATTTCACAACGTCTATTGGACCTCCTAGATTTAATTCATTCTTTCAGGTTCTTACACTAGTGAGACAATACGGTGTTTATACATGCAGGTCTGATTTATTTCGCTTATGAGTATGGTCTCTAGTTGTATCCATTTACCTACAAAGGCCTCGAGTTTATCTTTCTTTACAGCTGAGTAATATTCCATTATATAAAAATACCACAACTTTTTTATTCACTCCTCAGTGGATGGACATTTGGGTGGCTTCCACGATTTAGCTATTGCAAATTGTGCTGCTATAAACATGGGTGCCCATATATCACTGTAATGCGATGTTTTCAGTTCTTCTGGGAAAATACCCAGAAGGGGAATAGGCTCACTGGCCTCAGTAGTTCTGTCTGTCAAATGATGTAATAGTAATTAACTTATGCAGGTTTAAAGTATTAAATGAACATTAAAAGCACTGAAAGCACTTGTGATAGCACCTGGCACATCATGAAGGTCCCACAGTGTTCACTGGCAGTAGCACTGCCATTGGTTCTGTATTGCCCTGGTGAGCACTCAGCAGTGTCCATACTAGAAATCATGCATGGTAAGAATTATATGCATCAAAATACATAAAGTGCTTAGCACAAGACCTGGCCTGTGGTAAATGCTCAATTTACTTATTATTGTTACTGTTATCTTAGAATGCCCTTGTGCCCTGCAAAGCTACAGACTGAGTAGTCACCAGAGGCTGTCCAACCCCTTAATCTATATCGGGGTCCCCGAGGAGGGAGCTCTGCTGTCACCCCAGCACCATGCCCACAACCTTGACTCCAGCAAAGAGCCATTCTTTAAACAGGGAGTGGTTCCACACTGTAAGAAAACTCACTCTGCAGAAACCAAACATTAATGAGAGACGGGGAGGGAGAGAGAGCGCTATTTATAGTATGTGCAACAGAATCAGTAGCAACAGAATCTGTATCAGAAGGTCATACTTTTATATAACAATCAATCCACCATTCACTTTGGCTTCACGGGTCACTAACAGTAACTCCTGTGGTCCCATTAAAACAGAATCCATACCACTTAAAAGAATGCAGAAAAGTGATGAAGAGAGATCATAGCACAGACACCTGATGAAGGGACACACTTAGGCATGATCACTACTGACTCATAGACAGACGTGAGCCTCCTGATGAACACAGAACCACACACTAATTCTTGCCCCCAAAAGAAACAAAAGCAAAACAGCCCAGCCTCCATCCGATCAATTTGTAAGATTTACCTAATTAGAGAGAATGGAAAGAATAAAGAAAAGATTGAATGGCATCAAACAGTTCCCAACCAACAAAATTCCAACTGTGGGAAATTCTGCCGGATCCATGATCTGATTTCCTTAAATAAATAGCAAGAGAGAAATAAAGATGCAGAGAGAATCTTCAGGATGAAAAGAGACTTAAAAGATTTATCAGCCAACTTCACTGCATGGTTTTATTTGAGTGTTGGATAAAACAAACTGGAAATAAAGGTATTTATATTTGTGAGACAATTAGAAGCTTGAATACTGACTAGATATTCAATGATATTAAGGAATGGTTGGATGGTTTAGTGATAATTTTTTTTTTTTTTTGTCTTTTTGAGACAAGGTCTCACTGTGCAGTTCAGGCTGGCCTTGAGCTCACTTTGTAGCCCAGGCTGGTCTCGATCACACAATGATCCTCCTGCCTCAGCCTCCTGAGTGCTGGGATTACAGTTATGCGCCACCACGTTTAGTGGTAATGTTAAAAAAAAAAAAAGTTCTTATCTTTGAACTGAAAAACACATTGAAATATTTATGGCTGAATCGATCTGATACCTAGGGTAAGTTTTAAAATCAAGCAGAAGAAGGGATGAGGATACAGCAGTGAATTGGGTCAGGCTGGCCAGATTGGGGGTGCTGGGGTGACAGATACCTGGGGTTTGTCATACTATTCTAATCAAACTCTCCATAATAAAAAGTTCACAGAAAAAGGCAGTTCATAAAGTTCAGTTTGCCCAGCTGAATATGAACTCTGCCTTCCACAACCCCCAGATCTAATGTGTTAGAGGTTGTTATTCTCAATTCTGGCCTGGCCTCCAAGTCTTTTGCTGGGAGGAAAGGTGAGACTTGTCTCTGCTCAAGAAGTCTGCGTCCCTCCTGAGGGCAAAAGCCCCAGCCTCTGCCCTGGCAGAACTGGAGACTGGAAAATAATTGTAACTGGATAGGTAGAATTCTATGATGCTCAAGAAATCTAATGCTAATACTTAGATCAGTTAACAGGTAGCTCTGTTTCAGAACGTGATTTAAAATACAGCAGAAGAAGTGTTTTAAATATGATCCAACTTGCAAAAGCTGACAACTCTATAATATTCTGTCCAACGCATGAGCTTAGTGAGATGGGCTGGCTGGCCCGTAAGATTTTCAGGTGCTGTTAACACTTGGTAGCTGCAGAAGAGCAGACCAACACCGGACCCTGAGGGAGCAGAGGCAATGACAAATGTGTATCGCCTTCTCAAACTGACTCCTGGGTTTTTACCTGCCCACCCTCCTTCGCAGTGCAACAGATGGCACCAGAGAACTCCATCCATTCCCAGGAAAATGTACGCTGCCATGGGAGATTTCCTGTGTAGATTGTTGCCCCCAGAGTGGCCTTGCCCAATCCAGATGGCAGAGCAGCCTCTCTTGTCTGTACCTCCCTTGGACAGAAACCCACAGGGGCCCCTGGGGCCACCCAGCCGTGCAACTGGACACACATACTTTGTAAGCACTGGTTTCCAACAGATAAATGTAATCAAGGTTTATATGTTCAGAGAAGCCAACAGGATGGGATTGTTTCACTTGAAAGATCAGAAGAAAATTGTAACTAATGTTGTGGAAAATTACTTTGATATTGCTTTCTTGGTACCGAATCACAATTAGGCTGCTGTGTGAAGTACAGGGAAAGAATAAATGAATAGTAACAAATCAACACAAACAGCTTGTGTCAGGAGCACTTTGCTCAGGGAAAGTAACGTAAGCATTACTTAAAGTTTTATGACTGTGTTTGGTCTGATTTACGTAGAATGTCAAGGTTGCCCATCACATGGCACGTGGTGAGGGTGGCCCACCAGCTTTCACGATAGAAGCACACGGCTCAGGATCCATGCATGCTGCTCATCTGGGCTTGGCAGCTGCTGTGGGAACATGTGCCTTCGCTTCGCACCATCCTACACAATCTGTCAGCCTGAGGCCCTGATCTCTCTGAGGACACCAAGACACCTAGCTGTCCTGTGGGCCTCCACCCACCTATAATCCACATATCCAACACTCGGGCAACTGTACAAGCTGAAGCGAGAAACTTTCTCTGCCAAAGCAAATCCTTTGCTTTGCCAACTGGTCACAGCGTGGCAGGGCACATACTGTGGCCACTATAGCACCATCCCACCCAGGACTAAACGACCTGTCCCAGAAGCACATCACTGATGGGCCCACACACCTATCCCACCACAGGTGATTTCTCTCCCTGGCTGCTCCCGCACTGAATTCCCCACAGGAGACACCTGAACCCTCTGTCCACATATGCACCTGCAAATGCACACACCAGGATGCACCCTAAGGGTGCAGGACACTCTACCCCAAGCAGCTCTTGGGCACCCTTGTCCCCATTTTGTTCTGCACAGAGGAAACATAGCCACAGGGACCAGTTCTCATTCTGCCCTGCCAGTGCAGTCCTGTGGGACCCTGCTGGGCTGATGCAGTGTGGTCTGCTATTTTAGGGCTCCCAAGAGGCTGCAAAGTCCCCAGAGGGACCAGCTTGGTCACACATCCTTGGCTTCCTCACAAGTCAGGATGCAGTTCAACTTTTCCAAAAGCCACCAGCTGTGGGGCTCAGGCGGGTTGTGCGTCAGCACTTGGTTCACTTGCTGTTTGCTAGGCCCACCGCCGCCGTGGCTGCTTCTTGCTCATTCTCTAATGAAAGGCGCCACTCTTGCGCCTCCCACAGGTGGGGTCCCTGGAAGCAGCTTCCAGACCCAGGGGCCTGTGACCTCCTTGTGGTCTTTCTCCCTCCCTCCTGGTGCCTACATCCTTCACTCTGTGCTCAGGGCCGCACATCATGGGTCCCTCATTTGCAGAGGCAAAATAATTCAGGCCTGAGGGTTGCAGTGAAAGGCATAGCTCTGGTCTGAGAGCCTGAGCCAGAAGAGCTGAGGATGGGGCTGGGGAAGATGCCATGGGCCTGGGTACCCTCCCCCTTGCGTGAGAGCAGGTGCTTCTAAGCCATGGACCCTCATCCCATGCTCCCGGCTATGGGCAGGGCAGCACACAAAGTCATCTGCCTAAGTATCCCCCCAGTCGTCTTTCTTTCTGTCCCTGGTCAGGGTCCTGAGTGAGTGAGTGTGTACACATGCATGTGTCCTTTGAGAAGAGGGTTATCTGTGGGGGGCAAGTGTATCCACATCCTAGAGTGTGTGGGTTGAGTAGGGGTTTTCAGGGACCCTCCTCTTACAGAAGTCACTGCTGAGACAGACTGGTGCTTAGGCCAGAAACTCTGCTTTCCTCTCACTCCAAAGCAGAGTAACTTCTGGCCCTGCCCCATGCCTATGTCCTCCAGCCCCACCAGGTCCAGCAGCGGGGTCCTCACACAGCCTCCTTTTCCACTCTGCCTGCCCAAGACACCAGCACCACCTTCCTGTTCTCACTCCACAGCCATCCCGCCTGGCCCCACCAGATCTGAGCGACTTAAGCAGGACACTCTTCTTCTCCAGTGGGTCACAAGCACAGGGGGAGTGGGAGGCAGCAGGGGTGGATCTTGGTCTCATAAGGCCAGGAGGAACCCCAAGCAATCTGTCCAAGCCAGAGAGGCCAGATTCAAAGGCTACCCAGGGCTGTGCAGGGAAATCAAATCTCATTTGGGGGTTATAGGTTATGGGTTCAAGGAGGCTTTGTTCACTCTCCCATAACCTAACGTAGAAAAGGCCCCAAGAGGTGGGAGAAACTCGTCAAATCATCACCAAAGGCAACAAGTGATGAAATCTTACCACCCAAGTGGGGCCAGAGGTGCTATGGAGGCCAGAGGCCAGAGCCCTGAGGCTGACATCAGAGAGAACATTCCCACATTGACACTGATTCCTGCATTGGGGAAGGCCAGGACCTCTCCTCTGCCTGCTGGGGCTCTTGCCTCCCAGGCTCAGAACATCAGAGTAGCCACGGAGGCCTGTGCCTCTGACAGGAAAGCAGGGGCACGAGACAGCAGTAGCGAGTGAGGGCTCACCTGGCACCTGTTGGGGGGCGAGCTCTGTGGGGTCCTGCAGGCTGATAAAGAGCAGGAGGCCTGCAGCTCCAAACAACAGGATGGATGAGAACATGCAGGCCAGCCGCATTGTTCCAGGCCGCGGGGTCATCCAGGGTGCTCTCCAAGGTTACCTCTCTGGTGGGAGAGATGCGTTCCTCCCTCATGGTCCACACCAGGCGTCCATCAGGGTGTGAGCTACAGGGAAGAGAGGAAAAAGAATCATTTCCAAGTTGTAGGGAACTCAGATAGAGACCCAAGTCACTGCAGTAACCAAGTATAATCCTTGGGTCCCTCGCCCCACCCTAGGGACTGCTCAGGTGCATACCCTTCCACCTTTCAAGCCCAGGGAGGTTGGAGGAAATCCTGTTGCCACCTGTGGCCAGGGTCTCCTGCATCTGCCCTCCCAGGGACATTTCCTGGCAGCCGCCAGAAGTGGCCTGAGATTTACGGCTGGTGACCGCTGGACACCCCCGACTCCTTGAGCCTCCGAAGGAGCATGCGTGTGCCCTGTGCAGACCTCTAGGTGCAGATACAAATAGAGCTCCTGGCAACTAACTGGCTGAGTGGACAGATCTGCCTCCACTTCGGCTCCCTTCTACATGACACTGGGAACAGGGACCTTTGAGAAGGAGCCTTCCAGACCCGGAGGATGTTCACGAGCAGGCTGATCCCGCCGCCCCCGCCCCCCGCCCCCCGCATACCAGGCAGATTTGTTCTCACTAACAGACTGACAAGTGGGCTGGAGGGGTTCAAGTCCCACCAGAGAGACACTGGTGGGCCACGAGCTCTGACCAGACCTCAACCTGAGCAGTCAGACCTGCAGTTTTCAGAGCCAAGGCTCAAAGGCTCAAAGGTTCAGAGCCTGAGCAACAACACCCCCTGTGTTTACTTGCTGTTTGGGCCTCTGCAGACCCACAGCATGTCCATGTGATTTGTCTCTCACTCTGAAGGGAAGAAGAAATGCCCAACACCCTAAAATGCCAGCCAGGGACTCCCACCTGGGCCAGGCTATGGATCAAGAGAGGGGCATCCAAGGGCCATTTGCCCACAGGAGGGGTGTCAGTTCCTGCAGTGGGTGGGATGGGTGCTGAAGAGGCAGGGTTACACAGGAAGCAGGTATCTCAGGGACTTCCTCTTTGAAGCAAGGTCCCTCTGCCCCCTGACCTTCACCTGGATTTACTGACCTAAACCTAGGATACCACCTCCTTTCTACCCCCTCTACCACCCTGGCACAGGGAAACACCCAAGGGATGCTGAGGCTACCAGGGCAGCTCCCAGCCACTTCCAAGATTTCACTTAGGTATCGGTCTGGTTCTAGACTGGATGTACCACTCAGTGAAAGACATTCCCTTGCCTAGACCCTGAGACACAAGGGAAGCAGCCCCCACCACAGCCTCTCTGTGCCCTCCCTGTAGAGCATGAGGTAGAAAGAAAATGATGAAAAGAGGGCTGTTCCCCCTCCCCTGCCCAGAAAAAATTCCCAAGAACCACATTGCTTCTCAGCAAAGCTCAGGGGCCAAGGAGTATAAACTGTGGATTTGGGTTTCTCCCCTCTGCAGTCTCTGTAATTATTTTTTCACTCAGTTAACTTTAATTAACCTGCCTCAGGCCTCTACGCGCCTGGTGCTGGGCTCCCTGGACTGTGCCGAGTAGGTGGTTCCCACGACCTCCCAGCTTTTATGTTTGGAAGGCAGAGCTCAGCTGGGCTTGTTTTATATCTGCAGCTGGCTCCAGGGTTGCAGGCAGGTCTTGACCTCGGTGCAGTGGCTCTGCCCCTGCCCCAAGACTGCTATTTCCTGCTACCAACCAGGATCATACCTGCCTTGCTTGTAGTGGGTCAAGATGGACCACTGTGTCCCCCAAGGAACCCCTCAGGTGGAGGAGGGCCTCCCACTCTATAGCTTCCCTGGTTGAGACCATGCTGGGGGTCTGATTCATTGCCCTGCAAAGACACAGGTGCACAGTGCAGGTTCCAGCCTCCCTAAAGGACAAGGCTAGGCTCAGTACTGCTGAGAGCATGCCCGATACCCTAGAGTCCCCAGAGCCCTTCCCTCAGTGATGACAGGCACAGCGTGCAGTGTCCCAGACACACTAGGGTCAGCCCTCAGCTCCCGGGGCAGTAACAGCAACTACAGAAGGGTGGCTATTCTCCCCTGTCCTTACTCTGCCCCTCAAGCCGCTGGCATGGCCCCTGGGGATGCCCAGCAGAGATGCAAAGGAGTTAGAAGAGTGGGAAATGACATTACAAACTGACGCAGTGGAAGCCAGACTCTCAGACAGGGAGTGGGGCAGGCAGTTCGAGGCCTCGCTCACGGTTCACGCACACACACATTCCAGCCATAGGTTGGGGCAGGTGCGCGTGCGCTAACGCACATGCACATCCAGGCTGCACACACCGCTGAGGATCCCTGGAAGCCCCCAGTGCACAGCGCTGGCACACTCTCTGCAGGCCCCCCCTTCCTGAGTCAGAAGCCAATTTGATCAAAGGTGGGTGGCCTCTGACGTCAAGATATTTTGTAAGGAGGGAGACCAGAATGCAGAGAGGAAGGAGAGAGGGAAGGCCAGTTATGGCAAGCACACAGAGCTGCCCACGGCCAATAATGTGTCCCCCGATATCGACCCAGAGACTATCTAATGAACAAAGGCGGCTCAGAAGCACATGTGATTATCCCCTTGTTTGTTTAGTAGCTGGTGCTGTGGACGTGGCTACAGAAAGCTGGTTGGTCCCCTCACCTCCCTAACCTGTCACAATGCCATCACTTGAGCCAGAGCAGATTTCCTGTGTCGGTGACTGCAAGGGCCCTGCAGCCACAAACTGTCCCAGCTTTCTGAACACTGTACAAGTGGCAGAAGAATCAGCTCCTGCCCCTTCACAGGGGCAGGAGGATCAGCTCTGTACATTTGTCATTTCCAAGACTCTCAGGAGAGCAGCACGCTGGCCACACCCAGGGAGGCAGTGTTAGAGTAGCTCCTGGCTTCCCCATTCAGCCCCTCAGGCCCCAGCCTCAACCTTTTGCTCCGGAGCCCTCTCCTCTGTGTTTGTTCTCACGGGGACCATGTGAGCAACAGCCAGCTCCACACGCATAGGAATCTAAAGGTCAGTCCTTCTCCCCGGTGGCTCTCAGCCTGGCTGGGTCTATAGTGCCCAGGAAAGGACTGACCTCCTGGACTCTATGGAACCTTCCTTTCTCCAAAGGTGGGGAGTAGACAGGATGTCGCCAACAGATCACAAATGTACACTACAGAAAGGATGCACCTCTGATCCCCAGTGTTTCCTGCTGCCACAAACTCCCTCTTCTTCGAAGTCACAGGGCATTTTCAAGACAATGGGGAGATGCCAATCCAAAGCCTGTTCATCTCCTACTCCTTTGCGTCCGGCTGCTGTCTGGGAAATGGGTGCGATAATCCGACACAGGCCGGGTCCTGGCTTCCCTAGAGCCCTGTTAACACATTCACAGGTCTCAGCTCACACCTGGGACCGCCCCACGCTCACCAACCACAACACCACTCTCTGCATCAGTGACCGGTGCAATCTCTCCTCCTCTTTCCAAGAGACAACAGGGAAAGTCAAACAGCCAGGGGCAGATAAAGGGGGAGGCATAAAGCAGGAAAAACACACCGCCCTGCTGAGTTTCCAGACACGCCCACCCTCCTCAAAATTCTTAGTCCTCCCCAGGCTTCTCTCCCCAGGCCAGAATGGCGTCACTGGTTTTTACTTTAAGGAAAAAAAAAAAGAAGAAAAGATTCAATTAATCTTGTAAACACCTCCCAGGAGATAGGGCAGGGCCAAAGATTCCTCCCATTTCCTTATTTATTTGATTTAAAAATTTGTCTCTTCAGGGAAACTGACTTCAGAGCACAAGAAAGGACTTGGGAATTCAGCCAAAACACACGCACCTCTAGTGGCGACGGCTGGATGCACGCACAGCTCCAAGGACACGCTTGGCTGCGGCTGCTCCGAGGCCTGGACACTTGCCCCAATCACCCAAAGGACCCTCTGGCTGTGGGGTTCCCAACCCCCCACATGCCCGCGAGAGGCAGCTGGATACACCCACGTGGTCAGCAGGCCTTGGGCCCGGGAAAGTTCTCTCTCCGTCTGTCTCCTCCTCGCACGGGCAGGAGCTAACAATGACGTCCCTCCCGGCTGAGGGCCCCAGGAGCAGCTGCTCCTCGGGAGAGAGGCTGCTATGGCAACTTGAGGAGAACGGAGCCAGCACCGCTGTCACCTTGAATCCGGCACCGAGCCTCCTGCCCCTGCAGCAGAGGGTCCCGGAGCCCGGCTTTTCCCCCGCTGCAGCTGGGCGCCGGCGGCTGACCCCGGCTCCTCTCCTCAGCTCGCTGGCCTTGAGAACTCGTCTGCGGCTGCCGACCGGAGCACACGGCCCGGTCCCCGGAGAGCACTACCTCCATTTGTTTTGTCAGACCAGTTCTCCCGTGCGCCACTCGGCTTACTTCTGAGACAGGGCTTTTCTTGATTTCAGCTCATTAAAATCCTGCAGCTAATTAAACCGCTCGAACGGCGGCAGCGGCGGCGGCAAACTCCGGGACGCGTCCCTCCAGTTTTTATGCGTAGGCATAAAGTTCAGTGTTCTCCGAGGATGACGGAAGGCTGGGACCGTTCAGACTCTCAGGCAGGGCTGCAGACTGAGAATTGCTCTCAGGATAAATGCAGGGCCTGGGGTCGCTGGCCTGGGTCCTGAGATCCGCAGGGCCTAGCCCCTGAAACAAGCAGGACTGCAAGGCTGCACCCTACTCCTAAGCATGGTGATTTGCCCACCATCTACTCACTGCCATTACAAAGCAAGATTCCCTCCAGTCCTCCTATGCTTCTGCAGAGCAGAAAAAGTGCCTCTTAGGCTGGAGACCAAGGCATAAATCAGGTTCAAACACCCTCCCCCCAAAGCCTGTCCCTGCAGTCCTCCTAGGAACAGTGCAGCCCTGCCTCCCACCAACTTGCAATCACAAAGCCACAGTGACAGGTACCTGAGAGCCACACACCATGGACTGCTACTAGCAGCAGAATCACACCATGGGTACCGTCTCTGCAAGTTCCTCTCCTTGCCCTTGGCAGTCTGGAATGCCCACTCAGTACCTCAAATCGCCCTATCCTGTGAGCCCTGAGAGCCTGGGCACTTGCCCTTCCCCCCGACATGGACAGCACTGACTGCCAGACTCAGACAGAGCCTCAGGAGCTGCTTCAAAGCCTCTGCTCATCTTTGTATTCTCAGCACTTAGCACAGTGCCTGGCACAAGGAAGGGGATCAATAACCTCCACCGCATGTGGAATGAGCATGAGTTAATAGATGGAAGTGTTGGGGGCCATCAGGAGAGAGGCACTCCATGAAGTTGGAATTTTAAAAAGGTCATTGATGTTTCAGGGAGCTGTGGGCTTGTTTTGATCAGGTCTGGGTTGGAATTAGGTCCAACAAGCAGCCTAATCCGAAGGCAGCAGAAGGGCCAGGAAGTGAGACCCTTCCCACCAACTCCCTACAGGAATCTGACACCTTGAAAGCACCCAAGGCACATTCTCTACCAGGATGTCACTTTGTGCCCCCTTGTTGTAGGAGAGATTAGTCATGGCACTTGAAGGCTAATAGTATTTTAAAAGTAAACACGGACTCTATCTCTCTGTATGCACATGCCAACATTCACAATGGGCGCTCAAACAAACACGTAAGTCATTTACCTGCCGTAAAACTGATTATCTCCAAAGCTCTCAAATATAGTGAGATGCTAGGAAACCCCCAAACAAAATTACAGTTTGAATGTACTCACCAAAAGTCAATGAAAACAATACGTGGGGGAGCCTGGAAGACATATGCTAAGCGAGACAAGCCAGTCACAAAAGGGTAAACACTTACATGGGGTACCAAGAGCTGTCAAATTCACAGACATGGTGAGGAGAAGTGCAGATTGCCAGGGGCCAGGGGGAGTGATCATCTAATGGGTAGACAGTTTCAGTCTGGGAAGATGAAGAAGTTCTGGGGATGGACAGGGGTGATGACTGTACAACAGTGTGAATGTACTTCCTGCCACTGGACTGCACACCTCATAATGGTTGTATTAGTAAATTTTATGTTATGTGTACTTTCCTAGAATAAAAAGAAATCAACAAAAGCAGCCTGAACCAAGCAGTGGACATCATGGAATAGACAGCAGGCTCAGACAGGGGATTCTAGTTCTGGGCTTGACAGTTCCTTCCAACCAGCTGTGGGACTCTCAGGACTTGATTTTTCTTTTCTCAGAATCAGTCCTTCATCCAAAATTGCCACTCTAGATGAGTTCCCAAGTTCCTCGCAGCTCTAGTGTGAGAAACACGTCTTGGAAAACAGAAAGACAGCTTGTGAATTTCACCTACATGATGGCACTTCAGGTAGTGCACGTGGTCCTCTGGAGACAGTGTCCCCCACTCTCACCTGCCACCTGTCTCTCACTGTGGATCTAGGTCACTGCCATTCTGTAGCCCCAGGAAGGCTGTCAGGGGTGTGACCCAGAGTTCTACACCCTGAGAAGTGCTGTTTCAGAGACAGCTGCGTCCCTCTGGACCAAATGAACCCTGCCAAGCTGTTTTCTTCATGACAACTCTGTCCTTGTTTGAGGAATCAAAGTCCTTGCTGCAAATGTCTAACTGGAATTGTATCCGCAGATTCTTTCTGATCTGCACAGCCATGTACCTCCACCTGACACCTGCCTGGCAGAGGTGAGTCCCACCTGGGGCTACCTAGTACCTAGGAACTCACCCCGCTGGGATAGTGTCCCATTTAATGATAGGAATCATGTTTTGGCAGAAATTTAAATAGAGTGAATGATGGTGGATTCCACTGTCTCTACAGCCACACTTTTCATTTAAAAATCTTTAACTTCTAAAGAACTTAAAGGGCAAATAAGGACCTGAGCAGTAACGGAAATATCCTCTATCTTGACTGCATCAATGTCAATATCCTAATCGTGATACTGCACTATAATTCTGCATGGTTTACTATTAGGAAAACCGTAACATGCACTTGAGGGTTTCACTGTAGTCTTTTTAAAATTTATATATGAATATACAATTATCTCACAATAAAAAGTTTTTTTTTAAATTAAGAACATAAAAATAAAACCACTGGCTTTTCAGCTAATGCATAATGGAGACAAATTCTAATGTTGTGCACGTAAATAATAGATAACCATTTTCATGGATCAGCACCATCCCCTGTTGTACAAGAAACATTTTAAAGTTAAGGGGCTATGCCTTTAATAGGAAAATTTGATGTGTTAGCAACTACTGGTTGATCTTTGTGCATTTCTCAATTGCAAATTGCACTTTAAAAATGCAAACAATTATTAATATTGATTTGGACTAAAACAATATTGAATTTCAATATATTTCCAGCTTTTTTATGAATTACCCTGTGGATACTGGTGATTATGACAGAAGAGACTTGCATGCTCAATTTCTTTTTGGTGAGGGTCCTTGAAGAGGGCCGACGTGATCCATGGATAATGAACCACACAGGGACAAGACTGGCTCCAGAGCCCCTCACTGGTAGCACAGACTTTCAGGGCCACTTTCCTCACTGGGATTTTTCCAAACTCATTTTATGGGAACATAGGTTATAAACACTGGATCAAGGTCTAGGAAAGGCTTTCAGCTTTTAGAGGAAGGAAAGGGACAGGAGGAGATATTTATCAGGCTTTGTTAATGTTGCAGGCACTGCACTGGATACTGTAGAAATGTCCCATTTAGCTTTCACACAATAACCTCTTGAAGTGAAAATCATTATCCTTATTTGTCACAGGTTTGGTTCTCTGTGAGGCAATGCTGAGATGGAGTTTGGGGAGGTGCAAGAGGTTTAGTAAGGACCCACCCCTGTGAAGGAGAAAAAGAAGGAAGCTGCTGCAGACAGGAGAGGCTCTGGAGTGAGCATTCCCCACCTGAGCATCCTGCAGCAGGTAGGAAGTAGGACATCTTCAGCTTCCTTCCTGGCTGCATATGGGCTGCTCGGGGCAGGGCGTGACCTCAGATGAGGCATTTTGTTCCAGCTAAGCCAGATCCTGAAGCAACTGACAGCTGAGTCTGTGTGCTGACCACATGTCCTGTGGGTGGTCAGCGAGTCCTTACTGAAAAGAATCTCCACAGCATGTCTCAAAGTCCACCTCTCTGTTTTCACAGCTGACAAAATTAGGACCCAGAGAGATTAAACATGCTGAAACTACACAGTAAATAAGAGCCACCCCAGATTTGCCTGACTCAAATCCTGTCTTGCTCCATCCCAGTCACTGCTTTTTCCAAACAAAAGCTTAGATCAGACTGTCTTGACCTTCAGTTACTGAGACATGAAGGTTTGGGAGTCTCAGGAGGAATATGCAGAAAGTTTGGCTGTGTAAGCAAATCTTCTAATACCCCTGCAGCACTCGCATGGGCATGTGCCTATGCGCACATGTACAGCCACACACTAGCTCATTGCTAATAGAATGTAGGGAAATGAATTATTTGGATTAAGAGTACAGTCCAGGGACTGTCCAGTACAGTACATCTCCCTCCAGTAAGAGCTGCTGGAATTTGCCAAGAGCAGCCAAGGATGCATGATGCTGTGTGTCTGAGGCCTCCCTTCACTTTCAGAAAGCACTGAGCTATTCACGTTTTCCAGCTGCTCTGCCATCCACAACCACAACAGGGAAAATTACAGGGAGGAAAAAATTGCATACTTACTCCTCAAAATTGAAAGTTGGGGTATAATATGAACAGAAAAGGAGTGTGTGAGTAAACCCTGAGTGCCCTGGCCCCTGGCAGGGTGCAGCTGCATCCAAGCTGCCAACAGAAATCCAGACTCTAGAGGAGGAGAGAGTGGCAAGGATGCCTGGCTTGCTTCCAGGGAATCCCTTTCCCTGTGGCTGGCACAAGGAAGCCCCGGAGGACTTGCCTTTGTGTGCCCAGCTGCCAACAATGCCTGGCAGAGCAGGTGCTTGGGAAACATGTAGTGAGCACAGAGATCTAGTAAGAGGGGGTGAAGGGAGGGGGACAGTCCTATACACTGCAGCCAGCAGGTCCTTTCAGGTGAGGTGACATGGATCTAGTGTCTTACATTTATCTGCACAGCATGCACACATGGTGGTTCCCTGTGAAAGCTGGCTCCAGGGATGACCATCACATTCTTGACTTCCACCAGTCCAGCATAATTTTCCCTAGAGCCCACCTCCAAGAGGCTGTTTTTTTCCCCCATTTGCAGGCTCAGCTAAGACTATGGCAGAATAATCAAGCCTCTTTGCCCTCTCCTGGTTGCTCTGTGGCAGTTTCTCTCAAGCCACTAGGACAGGGTCAGGGCTTTAGCGACCTGGAATTAACTGGTCAGGCTTTTAGTGAACTGGCTATTCAGGAGAGAGGAATATGACTCCTCCATGAGCCTCTGCCCCACATCTCCTGCCAGCTAATACTCTGTTCCCAGTCTCCTCTACTCCCTTTGATGTCCCCTTCCTTCTTCACAGGATGTTGGAAAGGCAGAATTGGAGGCCTCCTTATCCCTTCCTCTGGTTCCCCCACATCCAGCTGCAGACTCAGCCTTCTGAGCATGGACCCTATCTCTCTTTCTATTTATAGTGCTGCAGAGATTCAGCACCTACAGCACGGACAGCTCCCTGCCTCTACACCAATATATCTGTGGTCGCTCCCCTACCAAAAACTATTCAAGAGAGGCAGGCGTAGTTGCACATTCATGTAACCCCAGAACTCTAGAGGCTGGGCTACATAGTGTATTCAAGACCAACTTAGACTACACAGCGAGACCCTGATTAAACAAAAAGAAAAAAAAAGCCCAATATCCTAGGGCCCCCAGTTCAAATGTCTTGGTGTGACCCACAAGCAATGTGAAGATCCACTCTTTACTGACTTACCACCCAAGCCTCACTCCATTCCCTCGTGTACCCCAAGCCAGGCCAGGCACCTTCCTGAGCCCCTGGGCTTGCCTCCAACAAAGGCAGTCAGGACAGAAGAGTGTACAGAGGAGCACTGAGCACTACATTTTTTCACTGGGTGACTTTGTGCATCACCATGTCACATCTCTGAGCTTCACTTTCTCTGTCCAGTAAGTAGTCCTTTTGGGATTGATGTCAAGGGTTACTTATGAAGATTCCTGCTGTGATGTGTTGCTATCTTGGGGTGCAGGTCAGAGGCCAAGCCCAGAGCAAGTGGGCTACTGGGACCAGTGCTCTCTCTGCAGGGTGTTCTGAACCTGCAGCCTCCTTCCCACTGTCCTTAATGTTCTCATCATTCAGCCTGAAAGACCCTGGCAGGAAAGTGATAAACTTCTATGGTCCCTGGATGTGCAGCTCCACAGCGTCTGTTTTCTAGCTGGGGTGGTGGCCCAAGGATGTGGGCAGCCCCCAGTCAACTGGGATCACCTCAAAGCAGAATGGCATCCACACAGGCTCCACGCCTGGGCCCTTGTCCTGCCTTGTCAACTGGCCCTGGGTGAAGGTGCTTCAACCCCAACTTCTTACATGGTTGCTGAAAAGAGGAAAGAAGAAGGTGAAAACTGTATTTTTCTTGCTGTTGTTTTGAGACAGAGTCTTGCCTTGAGCTCTGGATCCTCCTCCCTCAGCCTCCCAAGTGCTAGGATTACAAGCATGCACTACCATGCCTGTCAGAGAATTGCATTTTTATGAAGGGACCCTCAGTGGCCAATCTCTTGTCTTTAGTGAGCATGCATAAGAAACAGCCCATTTCTTATAATAACCATATGACCTTTTTGTAATGAAAATTATTTTTGGAACAACAGATCTAATGTTCCTCAGCAGCAGACCTTCAGGTCTGCCAATTGGAAACCTGGGTTTCTAATGTGAAATTTCCTGATTTTCAACTGCTAAGAAATGCACATTAAACAAAAAAAAACTACTTAAGGGGCTGCAGGTGTCGCTCAGTGGTAGAGGACAGGCTCAGTTAGCATGTGTGAGGCCTTGCGATCAATTCTCAGCACACACAAACAAAACAAAACAAAACAAAAAATTCTCAGCACACACCCCCAAAAGAAAAAGAAAACAAAAGACAGAGCAAAAAGAAAAGGATCCTTGCATTGAGCCAGTCAAAATTTACATGCAAACGATCTGACCTGGTGTCTTCCTGAGGCCGCCCTCCCTATGAGAAGCACGCCCTGGGTTAGGAAAAGGCCTATAATCCTTGGGTAGAAATGATATCTATTGGTCCCAAGACTCTTGTGCAAAACAAGCTGATGAGAGATGGAGCCTGTGAGTCACTGGTGTGAAGAAAGACTGTGGCCGCCTCAGAGATAAGGAGCAGTTCCTACAGCTTAGAACCAATTGTGCTCGAGCAGGGCTATGGGCTTTTGGTCCAGGGCAGCTGTCTCTGCCTGGATGAGGGCCACATGGCCAGATAGGAATGTGGCACAAGATACAGAGGATGTGTCCTATCCCAGCTCTGCTTCTTTCTTCCCATCCAGCTGTGTCACATGTGTGTGTACCTGCACCCGCACAAAGGTGCACTCATTACGGTTAAATTACATCCACCCTCTAAATCCGTACGTTGAAATCCTAACTTTGTTCATGTTCACCTAAGAATATGAACTTCTTCGGAAATAGGGTCATTGCAGAGTAATTATTTGAGCTCATCCTGGCATATAGGAGCCCCTAATTCTACAGAACCGGTGTGCCAGGGTGACATGTGCATGCACGCAAGTGTGTTTCAGAACTTCCTGTGTTTCCATCTGTGGCCATAAAGTAGAATCAGTTCAGTGGTAGCCAGCCCATACCTGCTCCTGGCCACTTGGAGAATGGCTCCAGCAGCCCTGGGCCCAACAGTGGCGCTTTCTCCTGTTCCAGCAGTGGCCCAAGGCCAGGCTCCTCCCTAGCAGAGGGTAGCAAGGCTCTCCTCTTCGTGGGCCTGGAGGGAGGGCACAGGGAGGGCAGCCGACAGTGGGGGTGGGGGCGGGGGCTCAGGAGTGGCAGCCCAGCAGGGCCATCTGCCATCTGTGCCTCCACTCTCCGCTCTGTCCCCTCTGCCTCAGGGTGCGTCACTGCGGCGACCCCTGGGAATTGGAAGCTAATTCTCCACGATCATTAGTGATGGAAAGACCTTAGGTTCTGCCTTTAATTAAAGTCAAACGTGGAGCTGAAGAGAAGCGCTGCATGCAGACATCCTCTTCTCACTTGTAAAAGCCATATGCAAATAATTAAGCGAGGCATGGAAGCCATAATTAAAAATTTCACAAACCCCCTCATTAGCTGAGCAGTCTGCACAGAGAAGCAGACCAAGCCCCTCCCCCATGCCAACGGCAGCTCCTGCAGATGGTTAATTGGGCTGGGGGGACAGCGAGCCACACCTAGGTGACAGTACACCTGGCAATAAGCTGACACATTTCTGCCCTTCCCCCCAGTACAAATAACCGTCTGCCACCATTCAGGACACCTCATAGCCAGGGACAAAGACCCCATTGTGCAGGACCCTGGCCCCAAATCTCACAGCTTCCCCTGGTTGTACCCTGATTTGTGCACAGGTGGGATGCACTGACAGACTGGGAGAAGGGCCTCAGCTGGAGACTGGTGTCCCCTTCAACTGGACAGTGTTGAAGGCCCTCACCTAGTGGGCCCAGCAGAGAGGTAGGCTCACACTCTTCTCTTGCAGCAGCTGCATGTTTGGGGGCCTTTCAACCCTATCCATGCAAGCAGATGTCTCCAGGCCTGGTGACTAATGTGGGGAGCAACCCACCTCAAGACAAAAGCACCAAGCAAAGGCACCAAGCAGGATACCCAGACACACTCAGAAGCACTCTCTCTGCCCCAGCTTCAGTCAGTATCTCCAGAACTGTGGGAGGGTGGGTGGCAGGGAAAGGTGTCTGACCTCACTGTTCCAGGCAGTCTCTGGTCCTTACTCTTCGCTCTACTGAGGGTCCCTCGCTCCCTGGCCCACTGTAGGTGGGGAATCAATCCTGCTAGGTAAATAACCACAGGCATAATCTCCACTGGCTCATTGACATTTCCAAATGAATATTCACTCGTCCCAATCAAAGCCACTTGTTTTCCGTCTGGTCTGATCAATGGTCTCTCCTTAGAATGACTCGTGCTCACCAGAAGCATTGATCGGTGTTCAGAAAGCTGCCTGGCATGTGTGGGGACCAGATGTGATGGCCCAGCCAGGAGACTCAACAGTGGCCAGCTCACCTCACCCACACATGCTCCTGCCCTGGGCTGCATCAGAGCTTCCTCATGGCTGAGATTCTTACTTCTCCAGGGGTCTATGCACCAACAGGAAGTGATTACAGTCACGTCCAGAAAGTGAATCTTACAAGGCCACAGTGAGTGTCAAAGCTGAGTTGGTCCTGCCTCGGTGCCTCTTGGCCCAGGATTCCTCCAGGTGACATATTTATCCAGGCTCCCCATCTTAGACCTTTTCAGCTCAGGGTCTGCCCTCCTTGGTGACTCAGAAAGAATCATTTCTTCTTTTTTCTCTGTTAAACTGATGGAATGTGGACCCCTTTACCAAGTTTAGACATCATCCCAGGAACTCTGCTCTCAAAGATGCCCAGGGCAGTCTGAGGCCTGCCTCTTAACTCATTTCTCCATAGCTGGCACCATCCTTTGACAGTCAGTTCTTAGTGTCAGCTCGGAGCTCCCTACATTTCTGTGGTGTTGCATTTCCAAGCTGCCTGGCTGGTAGAGCCCTTGCCCCACCGTCTCTTCCCTGCTGTGCTGTATTAACCCCTGAAGCCAGATACAGGTTGAATATCCCTCACCCAAAAGTACAAAGTCAGGAATGCTCCAAAATCTGAAACTTTCTGTCTGCTGACTGAACTTCACATGTGAAAAAATCCACACCATGAACTATTTCATGCACAAAATTAAGGAAAACACTGTGTAAGATGACCTTCAAGCTAGGGATATAAAACATAAGTGAACTTTGTGCTTAAATGACAGTGTCATCCTCAAGATATCTCATTATATATGTGCAAATATTCCAAAGTATGAAAAACTCAGAAAATCAAAACATTTCTGGGGCCAGTTTTCATAAGGGATTCTACACCTGTAGTATGCCAAAACAAAACAATTTAGTTGGATGAGGAGGTGGATTATCCCATTTATATAAATCATACATAAAATTTACTTTCTGAACCTACTTGATTTTTTGGGCAGTGCTGGGGTGGAACCAAGAGCCTCACACATGCTAGATAAGTGCTCTACCACTGAGCTAAACCCCCCTGATTCTGCTTGATTTTTACAAATTCATTATGAAACATTTCATATATACTATATATGTATATATCCATATATACAGAGATTTATAACATAAAATATATACATAATAACTAGTGCCTTCACCGTGCTGCTTAAAGAATAAAACGAATACCAATAGTTGAAATCCTCCTGTACTCCTTCCTGTCACTTCCCCTTTTCAGCTGTAGAAGTTAATCACCACCCCCCAGCACCCCCGAGCAACCCACCCCACCCCTGTGTACCAAATATTTAATGAGTGCTACTGCATGCCTGGCACTACTCTAGGAAACTGAGATCTACCTGTGAACAAAACCCAGATCCTGTGCTCACAGAATTATATTTCAGCCAGAAGAAAACACAGATAATACAATCTGTGTTACTAATAATTAGTAAATTATATATCAGTACTATGGAGAAAAGAAAAACAGCAGTGTGAGGAGGTGGGGAGGGCTTGAAGCTAGGAAAGTCTTAAACCTGTCTTAGTTACTTTTCTCACTGCTGAGACAGAATACCCAACACCCACAAGTTAAGGGAGGAAAGGTTTTTCTAGTTCACAGTCTGCAGAGGTTTCAGTCCACAACTGGCTGGTTCCAAGGCAAGGTGGCACATAGCAGGGGGGCAGCCATTCATGGTAGTGGAAGACACCAAAAGCAACAAGAGAGAGGGAGATAAGCCTCTTTCTGCCTTTTTATATTGTATGCAGGCTACCTGCCCCAGGGACATGGAGTACTCACCCCCTTAATCCCAGCACTGCACTACAAATAAGCCACACACTCTAGATTCAGCTACTTCCAAAAAAGCACCTTCTAAAAGTGCATGAGGCTTTGGGGGTACATTTAGACACAGACATAAGAAGAGCTAAGAATGTGGAGTCTTCATTGCAAAGGTGCCATCTGACCATGTGGGTATATTGGGAATAGCCCAAGCAAAGGCCCTGGGGCAGGGATGTTCTTGATACCTGGTATGTCTGGAGAGAAGCAAACATAAAGGAGAATGAAAAGGTCAGGATCAGAGAGTAATGGGGACCAGTCACACGGTCCACTATAAAGACTCTGGCTTTGACTCTGAGACAGGACATTATCTGACTTTCTGACTTGGGCTTCAGCAGGACTCCTCAGGGCAGATGGGCAAGGGCAGAAGCACACTGGCTGGGGAAGAAGCCACCACAACAGGGCAGGTGAGAAATCTCAGCTATGATGTGGAAATCTGTGTCTATCATTCTCATGTGAAAATCAGTGCTTTATTTTGATGCTGAAAGTCTCAGGCTGTGCATGCTGATGCTGTGTTAACAATGTGTCTAGGGTCCACTTCTTGCCACGAGCTTTTCTGACATGGATACTCTGCACACACGCTCCCTGCTTGTGTTCACATCTAGGATCTCAGGAGCCCTAGCAGCTCAGTGTGTGTTGTGTACAACGGCAACAACACTGGGACATACGGTGATGCCTGGGGTAGAGGCGGGTGGAAGGGGACTAACCCTGTCTCCACCACTTGCCAGCTGTGTCACTCTGGGCAAGTTACTTAACTTCTCTGTGCCTCACTTACCTCATCTGCAAAATAAGGGTAATGACTTCTTGTGGCTATCCCTCAAGGTTACTGTGAGTACGTCAGGAGCAATAAGGTGACACTCTTGCAGCAGTGCCCAGCCTCTTGGGCTTGATCATGTCAGTGACTGCTCTGGGGAAGATGAACAAAGCTCCCAGAGCGCTTCTCTCTCAGGCCACTGTATCATCCTGGAGCTGGCAGGACCTGCCTGAATGGCTGCGAGAAATGCAAGCTGGGGAAGCTTCCAAGGAGGTCTCCAGGAAATGTCTCATGAGCACAGAAAAATGTGACATTCTTGGAAAAGGCTTCCAGGAAACTGGCCCTCAAGCTCTTCATTAAGAAGGGAGGGTGAGCAACCCAATCTTGGCAGTCTCCGCAGCCAGTCTGGCCTCGGGCTACCTCTGCTGAGCTGTGCCCTGACCAGTAATGGGGTTGGTGTTCATATGTAAGTCTATTCACAGAGCTACTTTAATCCTATCTGCAGAGTGTGCCAAACACCATCAAAACAATGAATTTGCAAAGTGCGACACACCTGGTCTTTCCTCTGATGATTAAACGTATGTGGGCTGGGGATATAGCTCAGTGGAATAAGCGCTTGCCTAGCAAGCACAGTGTCCTGAGTTCGATCCCCAGTACCGCAAAAAAAAAAAAAAAAAAAAAAAAAAACGTATGCAACCTCCCCCCATAAACTCACCGAGCACCTTTGACAATTTCAGCTCAGAACAGAAGAGCCCAGTGTGCCATCTGAATTCACTGGTATTCAACCTTACAGGGTCAGAGACACAGCAGAGCAACCTGCACACTGGTTTTTTTTTTTTTTTTTTTTTTTTTTACTTGATGGAGTTTTTCTGAATTTTGTTGGTTTGGGTATTTTTTCTTTCTCTCTCTCTTTTTACATAATTAATTACTTTGCTAGCAAGGTTGAAGTCTCTTAAAAAATTGGCAAAATGCTGGAAGCTGACGGTTGGCAGGGAATGCTAGGGTATATTTTGAAAATATTTATAAGGTTTTCTCCTGTATTCACACACCCAGACACAGACACATACAACAATCCGTGTCTTAAATTTGGCATTGCCAGAATACCCATAATGGAAGTCTAATATTATTTTCCAACTCAGCTCATTTACTTGGAAGAAATTTGACTCCAGTTCAAAAACATAATCAATTCTATTGGTAGTCTCTAAGGCTTAAGAAAACAAGGTTTGCTCTTTTTAGAAAAAGGTGTCTAAATTTTTAATTGACATTACGATTGTACATCTTTACAGGGTTCGGTGTGATGTTTCAAGACATGTAAACAATGTGTAGTGATCAGAATGGGCTCATGACATAGCCCGCATCTCAGATAGTCATCATTTCTTTGTATTGGGAACAGTCAAAGTCCTGTCCATTAGCTAGTTTGAAATACACAAATTATAACTGTGGTTATCCTGCTGTGCTAGAGAATATCAGAAATTATTCCTCCTATGAAACTGTTTCCCAGTTTTCTTAACAACTGCATCTTTAATCATGGATCACATATATCTGGGTGCTTCTTTTTGTTGTTTTTTTTTGTTTGTGTTTGTTTGTTTGGTTGTTTTGGTACTGGGAATCAAACTCAGGACCTTGTGCTTGCCAGGCAGGTGCTGTGCCACTGAGCTATACCCTCGGTCCTTTCTCTGGCTGCTTGTATGTAGTTCCCTTCTCATGCATTCAACATAATTAATAGCCAAAGATGTGACCTTTTTGCAAAATGTGAAGCCTGCCACCTTCACTAAGTCACTCACTTGGCAGGTCACAAAGAAGTCCGCCGGGAACGCTGCTCTCTCAGTTTCTCTGCCAAGTCAAGGCCTAGCTGCCTTCAGAACAGGTTCCATGAGCATTTCCCAAAAATGTAAGGATTTGCATCCTTCAGTATATCAGAAGGGTTTTTTTTTTGTCCAGATGGGTGACAGGAGTTTGGGATTCTGATGAGGTGTCCCACTGCTAATCTCTCTCATGTGAAGCAGAGGAAGGAACTTTGCAGGAAGAAATAAAAACCACAGGTTTGGGAACCAATTTCACATGATCTTGGTCCAACCTTATTGAAGGCGTGAGGGAGGTCTGGCATCAATACCAGTATTCGCCAGGCTCTCTAAGAAGGTAGACTCCGGCTTTGCAAGAGACACTCATCGATCCTTGACAGGAGCCTCATGCATCATCTTCAGCAACCAAGAGGGACACAAAAAGCCAAAGCCAGACTTCTGACACTCATGTTTGCCGATGTCACTGAATCTCTGCAGCCAGCAGCGAGAAAGGGGTGTGGCAGGCCAGGCCGCCTTATCCAGCATATAAAGTCATGACCAGGGTGGACAGACGCATGTGGCTGGTGGAAATAATCCTATGATAGAGACCCTGGGCATTCCCAGTGGTCATGTTAGTATTAGCTTCAACTCTTGGAAAGGATAACACCGAAGACACAACACAAACAAGTTCCCTGAGGTTCACAATCCTGTTGTGAGCTCTGCTGTTTAAAAGCAAAAAAATCAAACTTTTTCTTGAAACACAGCTTCACCTTCAAACAGAAAACATTTACATTTATGACAGGTGCTAGGAATCCAGTATAAATGACAACATAAATACACAGTGACAGTTCATAATACACCTAACAGGAGTGTCACAGCAAAAGCTCAGAATCCCAATATCACTTTCGCTTAAAATTCTGCATAGCCCTACACACCAGGAAAACAATGAAAAGCTTTCTTTCTATAGGATACTTTTATATTTCAAACTCCTCCAACAAAATCTTTTCAATTCTTAAATATTCTTTTTCAAGCTTTACAAACACTCCTTACTGTCCCCAGTGACCGTGATACACCATGTTGGGCACCCCCTGATCTGTCCCTCTCCTCCTTCATCTCCCTGGAGAACTAACAGCTGCCCTCCAGAACTGCTCAATGGTCGTGCCTCCCTCCTTACAAAGTCACAGGGGCACCTCCCCTCTTCCCATTCAGACACCTGTAGACCAAGCCCCAGTGCCCGACGCATCAGAAGCTGTGGCTTCTGTCAGCCTGCAGGTGAAGGAAGCCAGTGGCAACTTCAGAGGAGGAGTGGGATCTAAGGCAGCATGCATACAGCATGGAAAAGCAAGAGCCTCTGAATGATAAAGCCTCCATCCCCTGGCAACAATCTCTCAGATGCAATTTAGTTAATTTCCTTCCACACCATCTCTGCGTGCACAGCAGCCTTCCGGCATATCGTGTCAGAACCGGGAGAGTCACGGGAGGAGTCGTCACAGGTCATCCTTTCTTGAGCAGAAACTATTGAACATCAAGTGTCAGATTTGCTCTCTGACATGTGCAGAGCTAGCCCCACTCTCACCCTTCCCCCACAGGCCCTGTTGTTTTAGGATCATATGAAGTGACTCTAAAACCGGCCAACATTTTCTCCCCTGACACAAGGGCATAAATCACTACGTCTTCAGCGCTTTCTTTGCAGTATCGATTTTTCTGAGAAGGAAGGCAGATGGTTCCGATATGGCATCATCTAATATTCCCCCAGCTTGATTTATAGATTTCTTTGTGCATTACCTGAACATAAATGAGTCTTGCATTACTTCTTGCACACTTGTCAAATTAAGGTAACATATTCTCGTTGACCTTTAAACCTAAACAAAAAATAAGCGTGTCTGAGGCATTTTCCAGCAAGCATTAAAATGAGCCAGGCCTTCGAATGCCAATTAAGAGGATGTAATTATGAAGGGGATTGTCGTCTGTGCTGCGGGTAATGATTTAATTTTAGTTTTACTGCGTTCACTCAATGGAGGAAAAGAAAATAAGCTGGTTACGAATCATCTTGCAAAGGAGCCGAGAACAACTTGGCACTGTTTGTTCCTTAATTTACCAAAACGGGAAGGAGCTGGGGATGCTTGGCACTCAAGCCTTCCAGAAGGAAGGAACACTTCTTAAAAGGTGCAGAAAGAAGAGGCACTGGCAGGAACCAAAATAGAGGCAAGGCGGCCGTTTGAGGCGGTGTTACCAAACAGAGCCAACGCCAGCCATCCTCGGGCTGTGAGAGGGCTGTGAATTGGACTGGACTCCGAGCTGTGGAGGAATTCTGCTTCAGGGCAACACTGCACCTTCCTCCAGTGCTGTTTCTGTTGCTGCCCTTCCCTTGGCAGCCCCAGCCCCAGCCCCAGGTCCCTGGGTCATACTCACTTGGGGCTGAACCTTATCTACTGACACACGAAGCATTGTGCCCTCAAAGCACCTCCAACTGCAAATGTCAATGTGAGATGATGCTGGCTACACCCCTCAATATATTCAAGCCCCCATGTGTGGGGGGACACATCTGTAATTCCAGCACTCTGGGAAATTGAGGCAGGAGGATCACAAGTTTAATCCCAGCCTGGGCAATTTAGCCGTTAGGCAAGATCTTATTCCAAAAAAAAAAAAAAGAAAGAAAGAAAAGAAAAAGGCTGGAGATGCAGTTCAGTGTGAACCCCCTGGGTTCAATCCCCAGTGCTACATTTTTTTTAAAAAAGGCCCAACCAATCCTAAATGTATAAGTGGGTACGCCAGGCCCATCAGGCTGTCTTTGGCATCCCCTCTGAGAGAAATATCACCTCACAACCAACCTCTAAATAAGTCTGTCTTCAAACCTCAGCTAAGCTGCCTGTGCAGACACCTCATTCTCCACCTCTGTTGTGAGACCCCTGATGTCGCCTTCCTCCCTCTCTCCCAACTCCTCCAGTGCCCCGGCCCCTCACACCTCTCCTGCAGCCCTTCCGCCTCCTGCCTCAGCCGCTTTCACGTTCTAGCCCCTTCTTGGCTGCCGAGGTAACCCTTCTCTTTTCCCTGTAACCCTGTCCCTTCTTCCTTCCTGAACCCAGGTGGTTTGCCTTGTCCACTTGACAGAATTCTGGAGACACCAGACATGCAGTGTTCCTCAGGAGGTGGGGAGGAAACACTGGAGTCCTCATTTATCATGACATACCCGTCTGCAGGTCCCACACCCTCCCCCTGGGTACCTCTGACTTCTCCTGTCCTGTGAGGCATGTGGTGCTCAGTGGCCCACGTCCAGCCACGTGACTGATTAACACGGCCTACATAACTACACACTGATGGGCTCTTCCTGCCCTGCAGCCCACATTGCTTCAACATCAGCCCCGAGCCACCTGCTTGGACATGATCTGCAAGAAAGCTGAGCAAGACACAGCAGCTCCTGACACCTGTTCTTGGGGTAGCATCCAGCCTGGGGACACCAAGTGTCTCTTCCTGGTCTGACCACATCTGGGGCCTCCCCAGGACTGGGCAGGCCAAACAGGGCTCTGTTCTCTTCCAGAATGCTTACTGAATGCCAACTGTGGGCAAGCTCAGGCCCCCTAAAAGTCGCATGGGATTCTGGAACTGTGGAGCATCTTCCAGAGGACCTGCTCCCCCTTGAGCTATGGAGAAAGTGTCCTTGCAGGGCCTTGTTCCCAGTCTCCAGCAGCCCTATACTCACCCTGATCCAGCTGCAGGAGGCTGTAGGACAATGCTCATAAAAAACAATTTTTATTTTTTCAGTTTTATAGGTCCTCAGCATCCTTTCTACATGACAGTTCTGCCATTTTCCTCCATCTTCAGAACTGTCTGTGTCTTAAGATCAGTTAAACCAGGGACCAGCAAACTGTGGCCCTTGGACCCAACTTGCCAGCCACTTGTTCCTGAAAATAAAGTTTTATTGGAATATAACCCCACTTATCTGTTCTCACACCACAAATGTCTACTTTCATGTTGTGACAGCAGAGGAGGAATTCTGTTTGGAGGCAGCACCACACCTTTGAGTGTAGTGGGCTCAGCACAGACTTCTCGGCTTAAAGTCATGTACTAGTGGGCCTTTAAGACAAATTTTACTGATCTCTGAACTAGACTGCACATGTAATTTACTTATGAACCATCTGTCAGGTAACCTTGTAGGATAGCTAATAAATTTTGGGTCAGCCATTCAACATGGTCACTCCAAGAATAATATTGAAAATACAAAAAGTTTAGGGTAAACCATATCGATATCCAATTCAAAATCCATGTACAAACAGACAGGAATCATTCTCACAGGAAAAAAAAAACCCTTTAAACAATACAATACAATCATTAAAGATTCCTTGGAAACTCACCCCAATTCAGTTCACTTCACACTGGGATTATTGATGGAATTCCTTCTGGACTTCTTTCTAGATAGGTACTTTACAAATATGTAAATAAAGGATATGCAACTGTATATCCTTTGTATGTGGGGTTTTTTTTTAAAGTCATAAATGGTATATGTGTAATCTTGTTCTACCTCTTGATTTTGTGACTTTAGCACATTTTTGGGACATTTTTGTCAGGCAGTACAAACAGAACTGCACCATGCTTGGTACTTTATTTGTGTGTGTGTGATTTTTGAGACAGGGTCTCGCTATGCAGTTCAGGCTGGCCTTGAGCTCACTTTGTAGCCCAGGCTGGTCTCAAACTTGCAACGATCCTCCTGCCTCAGCCTCCCAAGTGCTGGGATTACAGGCATACGCCACCACACCCAGTTTATATCATGCTTTCTAACTGAACAGACTATTCCAAAGTGTGGGCATTGCAACAGTAATCTCAGTGTGCACAAACATCTAGGTTGGCCACTGTGCTTAGAGAACCACCTCTCCTTTCTCCCAGGACACGGGATCACTACTTACGGGCGGTCCCTCTGGAAATCGACCTTTCAGTGGATGGACTGCAGGCTCCCAACACATATTCCATTCTGTCTGGAGACACCCCTCCACCTCCTGCCCACTCCAGAACTTCCCATGTCGTCTTCATCTGCAATATGATGCCATCAAGGAGTCACTGCCCAAACCTCAGGCTCTCCTAGTGGAGTCCCTAAGATCTATGACTCCAAACACCCCATGCAAAGAAGCCATTTGAAAGGAGAATCACTGTGAATATAAATGACTTTCTCAGAAGCTTGACTTTTAAAAAAGGAAGATGGATCTGGCCCTTGCAAATACAAAACAGATTGAGGAGCTGAGCTTCATGGAGTGACTTAAACAGGCATTCAGAGCTGGCACCCGCTGGGCACAGTGCCGCAAAAGCAGGCGATCAGAACAGGCAGAGCCTGGAACTTGGCTCTACAGCAACCCTGCCTCCTCCTCCTCATCTCCTCCTCTTCCCTTCCCTCCTTCTCTGCCTCCTCCCCCCACTCACCCCTGCACCCTCACCTCAAAGTTCTGCAAACTCTCACCAAGCACCTACTGTGCACCACTCAGTACGCAGTTTGGAGAACACAGACCAGCCCCTGAGGAGTCCACAGGGATGCAAAGACAGTCCCTGACCAAGGCACTGTGGCACATGATCCTGGACTGAGTGACATGAGGCCCCGGTGCTAGGACACTGGGAGACCTGGAGGAGGGGTGGGGGCCAGGGAAGGACAGGGAAGGGCATCCCCAGATAAGGTTTGGTGGGGATGAGGGGAAGAGTAACGTGTGGGATTTTCCTGTTCTAAAAGACCACTCTGGTGGAGAACAGATGGGCAGGAGACAATTCTTCTGCCCATCACTCTGCCAGCTCAGGAGCTGTCGAAGGCGCAGGGGCCCCAGGGGTGGCTGGGGTTGATACAACATGAGCTCAGGACACAACTGGCTGGGCAGTGGGCCCTGTCTTTCCCCTGATGGCCCAGGGTGACACCCTCCCTTAGGGAATGACAGATGGTTCCAAGTGTTCTGAGCTTTGCTCATGGAGGTGACCGCATGGGGGGGGATGCGTGAGAACAGAGGACCAACGTGAGAAACCTCAGTGGGCTGCTGATCAGCTGGACAACCAGACACACAGGGCTTAACCTTGGCTTCCCCCTTGTAAGCTGTGAGAAGGTCATGAGACAGCATAGCAATGCACCCAGTCCTGCAGTGGGGACATGGAGGTGTCCCACAGACACTGACAGATGGCCACAGGCTAACATCTAGTCAGCAGAAGAACAAGTCCTGTGTTGCCTGGTGACAAGAGCAAAGTACAGTGGTTCCTCTGATCTGTGGTTTCAGTTATCAGTGATCAACCATGGTCTAAAAATGTTATGGGACGCATTCCACAAAGAAACAATGGGTAAGCTTTAGATTATTTGAGTTACAGTCCATTGTTATGGTTGTTCTATTTTTGATTAGTTATTGGTTAATCTATGTTACTTTATGAATTAAAGCTTATGATAAGTATATCTGTGTAGGAATAAACATAGCAGATATACAGTTTGCTACCACCTGTGGTTTCAGGGTATCCCCAAGTCACCAAATGCCAGGTAACAGGTCATGCCAGGCTCAAGGTAGAAAAATATAAAGGAAGGCCTGGGAGGTCAAATAGCTGGCCCCTAAGGATGCAGTGCATGAAGCAGAGGGCCTGTGGCGACTCCAGGAAGTTGGAGATGACAAGAACATGGAACACCTCTCGAAGCAAGCTCTAGGTTTTGATTGGAGCCAGCTCAAGAGAAAAAGCCATGTGAGTGACAAACATCAAGATCATCGAAGTGGGGCCACTCAAGCCCTTCGGTACTCACACTTCACTGCATTCTAGCACTGTGCCCCCAGGCAGAGTGTCAGGGCTTCTAGAACATTCCTTCTGGTCATAAACTCATGTATGAATGGATACTATTCACCTCAGATAAGGAGACTGGTGCTGAGGAAGGAAGTGAAGTCAAGTCAGCAGAAAAGGAATTTCATGCCTGAGAAAACTGCAGAAAAGGAATTTCATGCCTGAGAAAACTGCAGACTAGGAAAACAGGGTTCTGGGCTAAGGGTGGCAACAAGCTCCCCTTGTTTAACTCCTTTCCCTGCAGAATTCTCACTGAAAGGATCAAAGAAATATAAAAAAGGAAGTGAGGAGGGTCTCACATCCACAGAAGAAAGCTTGTGTGTTAGTCAGCTTCCTGTTGCTGTCACAAAATACCCAAGATAATTAACTTAAGAGGAGGAAAGGTTTATTTTGACTCATAATTTCCTCTTTTTTTTCAGGTTTATGTGTCCATGTTTGCAGGACATAATGTGCGCTTCCCTTGGGTGCAGCTGGTACATGTACATAGCACATCCTAATTCCTTTTTGTGTCCCTTCACCCTCTCCTAACTCCTCCCTCCCTCCCTCTATTGATCCCCTTCCCATTTGAGAAAATTCTACCTCCCTACTTCCTATTATCTATCTAGAGACTGACCTGTGATCATTTGACCTTTCGCCTTTGAGCCTGTGGTGCTACAGGACATCATGGCGGAAGCACTTAGGGGAGGAGGCCTATTTCTCTTATGACAGCCAGGCAAGAGGAAGAGGCCAGGGTCCTAATATCCTCCTTGAGGACACACACCCCCAATGACCTAACTTCCTTTCATTAGGCCCAGGTGCCAACAGTCCACAGGCTGGAACCAAGCCTTTAACCCACAGGCCTCTGGAGGACCTTTCGGGCTCAAACTCCTGCAGCTAGTCAGGGTGCAACAACACCAGACACAGCAAGGAATCCTTGGAAGTGACAGCACAGATAGTACCTAGGGAAGGCTGGCCATCATTTAGAGGTCAGAGAGCCTGGCAGGGCCCAAAGTCACAACTCTGACATCAGTGACGTCTCCGGGTGATGCCAGGGGTGAGCCTCACGGTGTAACTTGCCATGGACAGGCACAGACACACCTCACAACACAGCTTTAAGCCTAGAAAGCAAAGGATTAGGGCAAAAGATGGAGACTTGACAATTCCTCAGTCAAGTCTTTAGCACATTTTAAATGAACAAATTACATAATCAAAATCAAGGCAAGAATATTAAAGATCTAGCTAATAAAATCTAGTGCTCGCTCTTACATTTCTATGTTCAGCAAACAAAATAGTTTTCTCAACTCACAGATTATTTAGAAAAATGAGCTTATATTGGACTCAGAAAGAAATCACAGAAGTCATTATCTATCCACAACACAATAAAAATAGAATCTAACAAAAATGAAGGAGATGAAAAATGTGGGCTGCAGCACTGCTCTTAATGGGAAAAGGAGATGAGTATACATTTACCGTAGTAGAACAATGCTTAAATAAATTATTAAGTAAATATTTAAGTGAATAAATCCAAGCTCTGGAATCCTATGAAATTGTTAAAAAGAACCACTCTGTTCTTGTAGAGAGAATGACGTATTGGTAAAATGCAACAAATTTGGGGATAATGAGTGACTCTGTTCCAACACTTAAGAAACACATGGTTTCTTATGCTGAAAATGTACACAAAGCACAGAGTGAAAAAATCAATAAATACACCCATCTTAGTAAAACTCCACAATACCAAAAACAAGGAGAAAAATCTTCAAATTTTCTAAGAAGAAAAGTTAAGATACTGTAGTCCCCTGTATCTGTAGGGGACATATTGTTTCAAGACCCTGGGGGGAAGTCAGATGTTGTGGCATATATCTGTAATGCTAACACTCAGGAGGCTGAGGCAAGAGGATTGCTACAAGTTTTAGGCCAGCCTGGGCTATACAAAGATTTCAAAGCCAGCCTGAGCTACACAGGGAGACCCTATCTCAGAAAACAACCAAAAAAGCACCATGATAGTCAATCTGATAACTGAGCTGGCTACTAAGTAACCAATGGGGAAGTAGCACATATGCCATGGGCGTAGTAGATAAACAGATAATTCACCTCTTGGGTGGGACAAAGTGGACTTGACAAGATTTCATAGTTCAACCCAGAATGGAATGCAGTTCAAAACTTTTTTTTTTTTTTGGTATGGGGAATCAAACTCACAACCTCATGCTTAGGGCTGGGGATATAGCTCAGTAGAATAAGCGCTTGCCTAGCAAGCGCAGTGTCCTGAGTTCGATCCCCAGTACTGCAAAAAAAAAAAAAAAAAAAAAGAAACAACCTCATGCTTGCCAGGTAGGTGTTGTGCCACCGAGCTAAATCCCCAGCCCCATTTCAACACTTTTGAATTGCTTATTTCTGGAATTTTCTTTTTAATATTTTTGAATTGTACTTGACCACAGGTAACTAAAACCACAGAAATGGAAACCACAGATAAGAGGGAGACAACTATACTTACCAACAGTTAGACTTATAGAAGATACATTAAACATCAAGACATCCCCAGGAGATAAGGTAATAATGCAATATTTTTTAAGTGCCATATTGGATCCTATTCAGTCATTCAAAAAATGAGGTCAAAATAAAGACATTCTTAGACAATCACAACTAAGAAAGCTGGCTGCCCAAATGGAAAATATTACTAAAGCATGTACCTAGGAAGAATAAGATTTTTAAAATATAACATTGACATAGGATCTTAGTATAATTAGTGATCATCTCTAAATATTAATACTTCTTTGCATAAAAGAAAAATTCTCAACTATAATAATAAGATGGGAGAAAATGCTTACTCAGTGGATAATTCTGGTCTGTGAAAGAGAATGACAGAGATAATATCTTTAGGTTTTCTAAAAACATTTAGAGTTAAATATGGTATAGGTTAACTTTTTTGTGGCACTAGAGGCTAAACCCATGATCTTTGCATATAAAAGCAAGCACTCTACTACTCAGCCATATCTCCAGCTAAGTAGCAGAATTCTGAATTTTATCTTGGGACTGAAATTGGATTGGACTGAGTTGCCTAGGCTGACCTTGAATTTACATTCCTCCTGCCTCAGCCTCCAAAGTAACTAGGATGATGTGTGCGTTAGGAAAGAAGAATCTGAAAAGGGTGTGATAATTAGGAACTTACAGGCCTCTACCAACAAAGTCTTAAAATATATAAAGCAAAATATGGCAATCTGAAGGTAAAGGGGTAAAAAACAAAGTCAGACTTGTTTTCTCTTACTATATGCTCACAATACAGACCACTTCTGTGCTATTTCTCCCCAACAGAATGCAGTTTATTCTGCTGCAGGCACCAACTGGATATCCTCTAATTGAATTCAGTTCTGACACCATCTATCTAAAGATAGCATCAGAGGTTGAGGGCTCAGTCCCCAAGACTACCCACTTCCACTTTAGATGAGGATTGCAGGCCTTTGCTTGTCTTATCTGTGCTCCTCACCAGCCAGGGTCAAGGTCCCCACTACCCCTTTTTTAGGTTCAATTCATTTGCTAGAGCAGGGCACAGCCTTGAGGGAAACCATTCCATCTATTTACTGGTTTATTATAAAGGATGTTACAAAGATACAGATGAGGGTGTGGTACTGGGGGAGGGATGCAGAGATTCCATGCTTTCTCCAGGTCTGCCACCCCTCTGGGAAAGTTTAACTGTCCTAAAGCTCTTAGAACCCAGTCTTTTTGTGTTTGTATGAAGACTACATTGGACAGGCATGCCTGAAGGAAGCATGGATGAAAGTGTAGAAGCATGACTGGACACAACCATGTGACTTAGTGCTAACATCCTGGGTGGGAAACCCAGTGAAGCCTGTCCACCAGAATTTTGCTTGCCTTCAATGTGTAGCCTCCCACTCCAGGGTATGGGGTTGGACACTTCCTGAAATAGGAGTCTTAAGACCTATCAGACAAGGAAGGTGTCTTAGTTACTTTTCTCATAGATGAGACAAAAATACCCAACACCTGAAGTTAAGGAAGGAAACGTTTGTTTAGTTCACGGTTTCTAGTCCATAACTGGCTGGCTCCAGGGCAAGGTGGCTTTGCAGAGGAGAAGAGCTCATGGCAGGCAAAAGACAGCAGAATGAACAACCAACCTTAACAGTGTCTTTCTGCCTCTTTTTACACTCTCTCTAGGCTGCTAGTGTTAAGGTGGTGGCCAACCAATCAGTGAACTAATCTAGCCTCACCCATCCTTAATCCCAGGGCCCTTAATTCTAACATTGCAGTATGAATCAATCACACACTGTAGATTCAGCTACCTCCAAGAAAAACTCTGTGACTGCAAAAGATTTTGGGGAGACATCTAGACACAAACAATAACACTCCACCCCTGGTCCCTCAAAGACTCATGCACATCCCTTTACACAAAAGGCATTTAGTCCATATCCAAGAGTTGCCAGTCTTGACAGTTTTAGCATTGCTGAAAAGTCCAAGTCTCAAGTCTATTGTGAGAGTTAAGGCAAATTCTTAGCTGTGAGCCCCTGTACAAGTGAAAAGAAAATTAAACACTTCCAACATTCAATGGCACAAGATAGACATTTCCATTCTAAAAGGTACAAATGGAAATACAAAGGAATGGGACCAAAACAAGTCCAAAACTGAGTAGAGAAAACATGAAGTCATGTAGTTCCATGTGCAGTAGCCAAGGCAATCTGTGGCCTCCAAAGGGCTTGGGTGGCTCTGCCCCTGCAGTGTCATACCCAGTACAGCCCTAGAAAACTCCAGGGAAGGGACCATGAAGAAATGAACGGCAAGAGTGAAAATGCAGAAAGTTGAGGTCAGGTGGTGCCCTCTCTCTTGGTGGAGAAAAGAACCACCCAACAACTGCAGCATATTTAGTTATACACTTGGCAGGTTAACGTCAAGTGAAACCCCTCTGCCTAAAAACTAGCTTGCCTCTCGTGCCCCATATTCTCAGGGATAGTTTACCTGGCTTGCCTCAGGCACTTCATGCTCTCAGGTCTGAAACAGTTTGTTCACGTGGCTTGCCCAGACACTGTTTTCAGGGATGGCCTTGCTCCAGCCTCACATATGTGTTCTATCTCTAGCTTCAGCGGTTCCTCACACTATGTCACCTCTGGTGGTTGTAGTTCCTATGGCTTCTCTCTTGGGTCCACTCTGCTTCCTCCTTGTAGTTTTTCTCAAATCATTCCCATTCCTAGCTTCTCCAAACTCTGGGGTCTCCACTGTACCTTGGCTTTACACTCACTGCTTCATACACTGCTCTCTCAGGGGCACACTGCCTGGCCATCCAAGCCTTCTTCTGAAATCTAGGTAGGAGCCTTCCTAATCCCACAACTCTTGCATTCTGCATGCACCTAAAACCACCACCATGTGGATGGTGCCAAGGTTTGCTGCCAATTGGAGCAGTAGCCAGGCTTCCCTCTCTTACCTTTAGGGGTCAAATGCTTAGATTATTGAGCACTCTAAATACAATTCTGAGGAAAAAATGCTCTATGCTGCCGCCATTCTAAAACATGATGTGGCCACTGCCATTCTGGAACATGGTGTTCTGGGGCTGTCTTTTCCAGGCAAAGTCTTTCACTTTTTCAATTTTGAGACTGCAAAAGGTGGAGTCTTGCTGCTTGTGATGCCCTCAAGCCATCTCTTCTATTCTCCTGTTCCTTCTCAGCAATCAAGATCTCTTCTGCTTTAACTTTGAAATCCACAGCTTTACTGGAGCTTCCTTTCTGGTCAAACTCACAACATTTTAAGTCATTCTGCTGGGCTCTTTACTCTTGATTTTCAACATAAATCTGGCTAACAATCCCCAACAGTAGCCATGCTACTGTCTCAATATTAGACGGCCTTGAAATTTCTTCTGCCAGATGTCTTCTGTCACTCTTAATCTCAGTTTCAGGCAATCTCTGGACATGAACAAAATGCAGACAAACCTGGAGACAATGCAGACAGTGCAAATGCAGACAATCTGGAGTCCAAAAACCAGTGCAGTTCTTCCCAGCAGACACGTTCCAAGTCTGGTCTTTATGAGCAGGATTTCTATTAGCATTGTGGTTTTCTGCACTCTGACCAAAATCTCCCATACAGTATAGCCTAAGACATTTAAGCTCTACTTTTTTAGCTGACATCTCCAAACCTTTCCAAGCTCTTCCCACAAACCATTCCCAAAGGCTCCTGAACCACATGGTCAGGTATAGTCACAGCAACGACACCACTTCTGGTACCAAATTCTCTTGGTTACTTTTCTCATAGCTGAGAAAAAACATCTGACAATGATACTGAAGAAAAGGTTTATTTAGCTCATATTTTCTAGAGGTTTCAGTCCATAATTGGTTGCCTCCAGGGTAGGGTGGTTTTGCAGAGGAGAATATCTCATGGCAGGCAAAAGACAGCAAAATCACCAATCAACCTTAACAGTGCCTTTCTGTTCCTTTTATACTCCATCTAGGATGCTGGGATTAAGGCAGCACCAAGCCAATCAGTGAATCAATCTAGCATCACCAACCCTTAATCCCAGCCTTGCAGTATAAATCAATCACTCAGCCACCTCCAGAAGAAGCTCTCTGACCACATGAGGCTTTGAGGAGACATCTAGACACAAACCGTAATAGTAGGTCAGAGAATTTCTTTATGGTCAGCTAAAGGCAGGGGGAGATTCGAGTATTTGACCTGCTCAGGTGTAGAGAAATTCTTGTTTCTTTAGCCTGACATGGGGAGGGAATTATAAGCCATGAACTGTGGATGAAAATTAAAATATCATACTATCACACACACAAGGAAAATCCAAAAATCCACCATCAGAGTGGAACATTTTAACAGGTTTCACTCAGAAATGGAAAGATGAAGAAATAAAAAAATTAACAGGGCTATAGAAAATTTGAAAAACTCAATTTCAACACTGATTTTATATTTGCCTGCATAAGTATATGCATCCATAACACATAGAATGTACAGAAATATATATTCTATAACCAGTAAATGGAGAAGATACATTGTTTTCTAGTACATATAAAACATAAAACTGACAACACACTACATGCCAGGTTATAATACATTACAAAGAACTAATGTAAGATACATGACATTCTTTGACCACAATGTGGCACATGCCTGTAATCCCAGGATTTGGGAGGCTGAGGCAGTAGGACTGCCTTCAGTTTGAGGCCAGCTTGGGCTACATAAGCAAGTTTAAGGCCAGTCTGTATTGTATAGCAGACCCTGTTGCAAAAACAAATAAGTAACCCCCCCATACATCTAAATTTATGGACAAATTAACTCCATATTTTATACATTCTAAGATATGATTTTTACATCATCTCTGAAATCAGGATGCTTCTAACAGTGAGCGAGATGGTAGAGTTTAATAGAAATGATTTTTTTTTCTTTTTTAGTGGTATACAAGATAATGGTGTGTATTACAATTTGCAGCCTTTTAGATTTCATGAAAATATGGTAATTTTTAAAAATGTACAAGATATATTATATTCTAGCTAGAAATTAATAATAAAAGTAAAAGCTTGGGGCTGGGGGTATAGCTCAGTGGAATAAGCACCTGCCTGGCAAGCACAAGGTCGTGAGTTCGATCCCCAGTACCGCCAAAAAAAAAAAAAGAGAATAAAATTAAAAGCTTTAAAGTACTCTCCTAAATACCTCTCTTGTATCAAAGAGGAAACAAAACCAGTAATTTTAAACTATGAAAAATTATAATGACAACTTATGCATTTTAAAACTTACAGAACATGGCCAGAAGCATCCTCAGAGGAAACTGTCAGGATAAGTATTTCATTTTTAAAGAAAAAAGATAATAAGCAACCCGGACATTCAGCTTTAAAAATTTGAAAAGTAAGAAGAAAATAAGTCTTGATAGGTATTAAAACTAACAAGAGGAAATACTGATTTTGAAAGAACTCAACACTATGCTGACTAGATAAATTTGACAACAGTTTCTTAGAAAATGCCAATAAAATAGATATATTTCTGGTCAAGTTTAATCAAGAGAGAAAAACCGTACTGAGAAAGAGATATATATATAAAAAAAAAAAGAGAAAGAGATATAAACAGAGATTTTTAAAAAGTTAAAATATAAGATTGCCATATAGAATTCTAGGCTAATGAATGTTAAAATCTTGATTAAAGGTATAACAGGGAAACAAAAGTAATACAAACTGATTTAAGGAGTGGAAAAGCTAAATAGAAAATAAACGTGTTAAACAGTCACCCCAGTCTCAAAGGCACTGTCCTCAGTTTCAAATCCTTCAAGGAACAGATACTTTCTATGCTATTTAAAATGTTCCAGGGGCTGGGGATATAGCTCAGTGGAATAAGCGCTTGCCTAGCAAGCGCAGGGTCCTGAGTTCAATCCCTAGTACCGCAAAAATAAATAAATAAATAAAATAAAATGTTCCAGAGGATGAAGAAAGGAGAAAAACTTCCTAACTAATTTTATGAATAACACATAACCCTGGTACTAAAACTTCCCAAAGATGAAAGAAAATTAAATCATAGGCTAATCTTTCTTGTCACTATAGATGCAAAAAAATCTAAGAGAGTCTGGCAGATACACACAGCCCCCCCATTGCCACCTCCAAATGCACAGAAATACTTGATGAAATAGAACATAAAATAATTAAATATGTATTTGAGGGAGAGAAAAGGGAATCCTCGGGATTCCTTCATTTTGAAAGAAAGAGGAGGAGGAGGAAGAAGAAGAGGGAGAGGAGGAGAAGAAAGATGAGCAGGAGGAGAGAGGAAGAAGAGCAAAAGGAGGAAGAAGGACTAATGTAAGAACTACAGCGACCAACAATTAGTTGGAGTCCCAGGACCTGGTAATGGCTGAGAGCAGAGCCCAGAAGTCAAGCCCCAGGGCTCTGGCGCCTGCAACAGGCTGGGAGATGCAGCCCGTCCCTTGTCAAATAAGGGACTGAAACTGAGCTCTTGCATAAAGCTGAGTGAGCTGTGAAGGGGCTCCTGACTCAGTGTATTGGAAAGCTAGAAAAATCAATCCTTGTCTGAGGGAAAATACAAAAATATCCAGGTGGGGAGGAAAGTCTCCCAGGAAGGAAGGAACCCGCACCAATCACAGCCTGTATCATGGCTGTGGGATTCAAGTTCATACTACCTTTGTGGTGCTGGAATCCCCACATACAGAAATAATAGGAAAACTAGGTCTCAAACTTATGTACCCCTGTGAGCTTCCAGCAGAAACAATTTCTGAAATGCTCTGAAGCAACATTTTGACAACCCAGGAAGCACAGGGCTACCATAAAAAAAAAAAATCATCAATCTTAAATTAGTTTGGATAATTTTTGCTTCCCTAGAATATTATATAGAAACAATAACTCATCCAAGGAAATGATTCATGAGGGAAAACAATCAGCTGATAAAAGAACAGAAAGACTAAAACCTGAGATAAGGGCAAAATCTTACTTATGTTAATTTATTTATTGTTTACATTGATATTGTGTTTCAAATTACTGAGTAAAAGGAAAAAAAGCAATACCGAAGAGAACAGGAAACCATAAAAACAAGCATACAGAGCTTGCAGATCTCCATGGAATTTCCAGAAATGAATAATACAGTGACTAAAGTTAAAAACACATTTCTAGGGTTTAAGAACAGATTTATTAGTAAACTAGGAAATATAGGAATCCAGGAGATGAATCTAACATAATCACCTAGAATAACATATGTGGAGAACATGAGACTGATATTATAAAAGAACAGGGTCAGAAGATCCCAGACGATGTTATTAATCATGCACATTCTGGCAGAGATGCCTCTCCAGGGCTTGCAACAAAGTCAGATGCCTTTTAGATAACTTACAGTAATGACCTTTAGGCAAACACATCAATGTCAGCAGAAGGTCTCTGGTGCATTCCTCAGTACACTAAGGCCTGCATAACGTTGACCATGTGCCAGGAACTATTTTAAGCACATGTATATAAACTCATTTAATTCTCACAATAACCTAAGAGCTTGATAATATGATTATCCCCAATATATACATGAAAACAGAACAGAGTTTGGTAATTTTCCATAACTATTAAGTGTTAGAAGAGAAGTGAAATCCAAGTAGCCATGCCAGCATCCACATTCTCAGTCACCATGCTACACTTGCCTTCATACACATGGCTGCCATTTCCAAGGCTAATACTTAGAACAGAGAAAAGGAATTATTTGAAGAAATTATGACTGAAACATTTTGCAGGACTTAAGAAAGCCATTGCCCTAACACTGAATAAGTGCTTCAACTTTTAAGAAGGAGAAACATAATTATATACCTTGTTACATCTCAGTGTGGATGAAGAATATCAAAACAAAGAAAAAAAATTACAAAAACAACCAGAGGGAAATATATCATCCACAAGAGACTGAGGACCAGAAAAAAAATGCAATAGATCTTCAAAAGGATAAAAGAAGGTAACTATCATTCCAAAATTATATACCTAACTCAACTATTTAGTGGTAATTAATATTTTAATGAACATAAATTAAGAGAGTTTACACAGGCCTTCCCAGGAAGAATTCCAAAGGGTTATGTAAGCCAATTAGAAGTACAACAGAGAAAGAAAGAGTAAGATGCAATAGCCAAAGTTATTGGATGGAGATAAATTGGCGAATAGTTTTAAATCAAAATGATCAACAGTGGTAAATTATTTTTTAAATTATGGAGTTTTTAATCACTGGGTGCTAATATTAGACAACAAATGACACACAGAGAGTACAATCAGAATTAAAGTGTCCTAAGATTACTGTCTTGTTTGGGAGAAGTGAAGACATTTTTATTTAAATCATATTGTGTCAAACCATACATGTATATTAAGATAAACACAGAAGGATAAAAGATAAAAGATACAACTTCTAGTCAGTAGAATGAACAACAGAAAAAGAAAGGATAAAGTGTAGTCGATCTTTCAGCAAACAGGATAGACTTTATAAAGGCAGGAAAAGGAAGCAAAAAACATAAAATAAAGCATAAAAAAAGAAAGATGCATCAATAACCATAAAAAATGAAAACAGATTGAACTTGCTATGAAAGATACTTATAGAACATGATAAGGCAGAAATGTTGCAAGTAAAGAGAGAATAAAGAGACATACCCAATAAAAAATCAAGAGAGCTGTTTTTACAATAGTAATATAAGGCCAAATAGAGTATAAACTATATAATATTGATGAAATTTAAAATGTTATACAAATAAAAGGAAATAATTACCCAGAAAGGTGTAATAATCTTGAACCTGTATGCACCTAATAACATTGCTTTACCAAAATATAAAGTCAATTTGATGAAACTACAAAGAAAAATCAACAAATTCATACCCACATTGGGAGATTTTATGCATCTCATTCTGATGTCAATAAAAAAGCCTCAGAAATATTAAAGATATAGATGATATAAACCATATAGCTCATGAGACTGAGTTAGTGTACACACATACAAATACACATATATTTCTGCACCTAACAATTGAAGGGTAGGTATTATTTCAAATACAATGAGAAAAAATGACCTATCTTAACCAGGACACAAATAAATTCTCAACTAAAATTAAATTATCAATATCATGCAAAATATAATTTCTGACTACAATGCAGTAAAGTTCAAAATTGATTTTTATAAGAAGAAAAATGCCCTTGATATCTTTTACTCTAAATAATTTGAGTCAAACAATCACAAGGAAATCATAAAACTAATGTTTATTGAACCAACAGTATAATGAAATAATTATGTACATCAACAAATTAAGATTTCATTCAGAAATATATTACAAAATAGATCAATATTAAAATACCCATTAATATAGTTTATTGCATCAATAAATCAAAAGAGAAAAAGCATGTTTATCTCTATAGACACACTGAATATATGGGGTTGTCCTTAAATATTTATAAACATTAGAAGTGTAAATGATATCTTTTAAGTTTTAAAAATCTCATAAACAGCATCATGATTAATGGTAAAATATTAAAGTCGAGAATAGGAAAAGGGAAACCCACAATTATTTAAACCATCCTGAGATCACTTGCCAATAAAATTAGAAATAAAAACTAACTAAGGAAGGTGCCTCTTTTCTCAGCCCACCCACACTTCACTCTTGAGTGCATCCTATATCTACCTCTAATAAATCCTTCTCGTGCCTTTTTCTTTAAAAAAAATTAAGTAAAAAGCATAAATAAAAGCAGAAAGGAGGAAATCTTTAAGACCTTGGGTTAGGCAAGGCCTCTTTAGGTACAGTACCCCAAATATAAGGAACCAAAGAAAAAAATAGGTAAACTGGTTTTCACAAGATAAAATACTTCTGTGCCAAAAGTGACATCATGCAGAAAATGATGAGCAGAGCACTTGCCTAGCACGGGCTAGCCTTGAGTTCCATTCCCCAGTATCACCGAAAAAAAAAAAAAAAAAAAAGAAAGAAAGGAGGAAGAAAGGAAGGAGGGAATAAGACAAATCACAGAATGGTATAAAATATTTACAAATCGCTTATTTAATAATAAATTTGTAAACAGAATACATAAACAACTCTTACAACTAAGTGATTTAAAAATTTAACAACCCATGTTGTTGTTTGCCTGTTTTGTTTTTTGTCTTTGGATTTTTGGTTTTTGTATTTTTTCTGTTGTTGAGAAGATTAATTGTATGACTAAATTTGCATGTCTGTATATGGGTTCATATATTTACACTTCGAAGATATCAATGGATAAAGCAATAACCACTGTTGAGACCATGTCACCTTGTCTGTAGATTAGTTGTGACTG
>PVLD010000127.1:120803-257717 GCA_004027595.1 Dinomys branickii | reverse complement strand
TTTTTGTACTTTTATTTTTTTAAAATAAAAAAAATTAAATTAAATTAAAATAAAAATAAAAAAATAAAAATTTAACAACCCAGTTAACTATGGGCAAAGGCACTAAATAGACCTTCTCCAATTGTATGTCTATGTACGCAAACAGCCATCAGGCATGTGAAAAGGTTTAACATCACTGGTCATTAGGGAAGTAAAAATCAAAATTATGACAAGATATTGTACTATGTCACACCAACTAGGACAACTATAATCAGAAGAATTGCCAGTAATATTATGAGCAAGTATTAGCAAGGAGGTGGAGAAATTAGAATGCTCATACATTGCCGGTAAGAATGCAAAACAGTGCAACTACTTTGGAAAAGTTTGGCAGTTCCTCAGAAGATTAGGCATAGATATACCAAATAACCCAGGATCGCACTGCTAAGTATATAACTAAAGAAACAAACATGTATGTTCACAAAATATCTATAAATAAAGATAAATGCATACAGAGAAGTTTTCTTAATAATAGCCAAAAGGGGAAAATAGTCATCAGCAAATGAATGGATATGGTATATCTGTGGTGTATGCAGATAACAGAATATTATTCAGTCATAATGAAGAAGAAAGTAGCAAGATGAATGAAATTTGAAACTATTATGCTAAATGGGGAAAGAAAGACCACTCACTGTCTGATCTAAATAATTAATTTTGTTTTTTTAAATAGGTTCTCACTATGTAGTTCAGGATGGCCTTAAAGTCAAGCAGTTCCCTTGCTTCAGCCTCCCAGGTGCTAGGATTAGAGGTATGTGCCACCCTGCCTGGCTGTATGATTTAGTTCATAGGAAATGTCCAGAAAAGGACAACTTGTAGAGACAGAAAATAGGTTAGTGGTTGCCACAGATTGAGCAGGCAGGAAAGGAGAGTGACTGTTAATACTTATATGGTCTCTCTGAAGTGAGGAGAGTGTTCCAGAATGGACTGTGGTGAGAGTTGTACAACTCTGTGAACATACCTGAAGGTACATTTTAAATGGATGAAGGGTAGGATAGGTGTTTATATCACAATAAAGATGGCGGATTTGGGGGAGGCAGGTTCCAATCACCATATTTGTGCCCATGAGTTCACCTTCCCACATTTATCACAGGTTGGTTGCTACCTCCACTTCCCCCAGCAACAATGCTCTCTAACCTTCTTAAGCATTGGATTGAGTAGTTTTCCCCCTCCTAATTCACTTTTTCACATTCAGCTAGATCAGCCTCATCAACATACAAACAGGCTATGATTTCTCCCATCTTATTTTTTTTTTTATTTTTTATTTTTTTTTTTTGATTTCTCCCATCTTAAACAAGTTTCCAAATCTGCTTCCCTCAGCACTCATCACTTCGTTTCTTGGCTCTCCTTTGCAGCAAAACACATTGAGTTACCCACATTCACAATCTCCAATTTATTTCCTTTCATTCTCTCACAGAATACTTGCATTGGTCCTTTGTTCCACCACTCCACCAAACCTGCTCCTTCCTAAAGCACCCTACTGAACTCATTGGTCAATCCTCCGTCCCTGTCTTACTTGACCTGCCACCAGCATCTGACAAAGATGACCACACCCTCTTCCACGATGCACTTTCTTCCCTTGGCTTCCAGCATGTGATTCTGTTCTGGTTTCTTCTAACCTTACTGGGTGCTTCCTGGCCCCTTTTTTTGGCCCCTCCTTGCTGTTTTCTTCATGTTTGAATAGTCTAGTTCTCCATCATTGGTTCACTGTTCTTCCCTACCAGCCTTCCCTCCCTGTTATGGTTCAAATATGAAATGTCTCCCAAAGACTCTTGCCTTGAGGATGCTAATCCCACCAGTGCAACAGCTCATTGCTGAATCCCCACCTGAATGGGCTATTAGGAGTTGAAGCCTAGCTGGAAGATGTGGCTCCCTGGGGATGCACCTCTGAGCTGAATATTCCGTCCACAACCCCTTCCCCTTTCTCTGCTTTGGCTCTCCACCTGCTCTCTGCCTCCAGCCACCATGAAGGGAGCATCTTTCCTCTGTTGCAATGCTTCTGCCTTCAAGGCACCTAACTGTGGACTCAGCCATGAAACCATGAGCCATAGTACATCCTTCCTCCTTTAGGGTGTGTATGTTGGATATTTTGTCCCAACAATGGGAAGCAAATGCACTCCTTGACTGACTTCAATCAATCTTTTGGCTTTAAAAGCCATCCCTGTGTTGATGACTCCCTAATTTGTACCTCTAGCTAAATAAACGTTTCCTTCCTTAATTCTGAGCATCCAGCATTTTGTCTCAGGAATGAGAGAAAAGTAACCAAGTCACCCCCTGACCTGATCTGCAGATGCCCACATGCTAACTGTGCTTCTCCACAGTTCCTAACTATGACCTAAAGATCTTTCTGTCAGTGCTCTTTCTGCCTGGAGCTATCCTTACCTAGACCAGGGTTTCTCAACTCTGACATGATCAGTGCTTGGGGCTGGACCATCCTTTGTTGTGCAGGCTGCTCTGACATTACATGATGTTTAAGAGCATCCTTGGTCTCTACCTGGGAGATGCCAGGAACACCTCCTCATAATGACAATCAAAAACATCTCCAGATGTTGCCAAATCCCTGCTTGGGGGCACAGTCATCCCAGAGTGAGAACCACTGGCTTAGAGTATCTGTACAGCCCATGTTCTCACATCCCCCACACCTCATATCACTTTGGCTCAGGTATTACTTTCTTGGTGAGGTCCACAGTAAACACCTGCATTAATCTATTTTCTGTTGTTACAACAAAATACCCGAGACTAGATCCTTTACAAAGAAATGAGGTTTACTTAGCTTGCCATTTTGGAAGCTAAACGTCCAGGACTGAGTGTCCCTCTCTGTTTGGTGAGAGCTCTCCTGGTGGGTGGCGTTACAGTGGGAGCATGAGTGAAGAAGAGAGCAGTCACATGCGGAGATAAGAAGCCAGAGCGAGTCAGGGGCCAGCTTTGGTCCTCTTACAGCAATCTGCTTTCTCAGGAATTTAACCGGGTTTCACAAAACCACATGACTATCTTCCAAGGGCAGAAGACCCTAATGATCTTAAAGGTTCTCCCACTGGTCACACTGCCACTTCAGGAACGTAGGTTCCCAAACATGAACCGCGAGGGGCACACACAAAAAACATCCGAAACAGACCATCATCCCACTTACTTCTTTCACGTGTCCTCCCCTGCCCTCCCCTCCAATCTCCATGCTTACTACCATGCTCTGGCATTGTGTATTGTACTCACTAAATCTATGTGTAGTGCTCGTTACCTGCTTCCCCTGCTGGGATGTTGTCTCACAGAGGCTGGGCTCTCCCTCAGCTATGTTTCCCAGTGTATCCTTCAGTGCCTAGAACAGTACCTGGGGATTGAATGGGTCCTTAATAAACATCTGATCAGAAGCTCAGCATAGTAACACATAACAAATACAGCAAAGAAGCCTAATTATGTGTAAGTTTATCTCAGATTCCTCTATAAACGAAGCACGATCCCAAGACAAAGCTCTACTGGATATCATTTGAAACTTGGCCTCGTATATCCAAAGGGCACCTAAAAGAATTAAAATGTAATATCACACAAGAATCATAACAAGAGGAGGCTTGCCCTTGAAGATATTAAAAATGTGTTCATAAGCTACAATAATTAAAATCGCAGGCTCCCAAGTGAATATAAGAATTAAACCAGTGATAAAGTTGGCATTTAAAAACTAGTAAGCAGAGAGTGAATGTTGAAAAAGCGGTGCTAGCACAACTGTCTGGCCATTTTACACCTGCAGCCTAGGCACATTATTTAGAAATATGGAGGTCGTACTACACCGTGCAACGTAGTTGCAAGAGTCACAGGTGGCTGCTCCTAGGAAGCAGGGAGGAAGTAAAGGGTGGGGAGGGATGGGGTGGACCACTGAGTTTGTTCTGAGCTTTTTGTTATGTATGCCCTTTTAACTACAAACAAACATTAGCTTGGCAGCAAATACAAGCTATGTTTTAAGAAAGGGATAATCACACTCCTCTTTAACCTATCAAATTGGCAAAGATTTTTTAAAAAGCAAAGACTCCCGGGGCTGTTGTATGTAGGAGAAGAAATGGGTACACTCACGCACTGCTGGTCCTTTCCGGAAGGTAATTTGTCTGGAAGTATTAAAAGTCTAAAATCGTGGGCAAAACTTCTGTTTCTAGGAATTTATCCCACAGCGATACAAAGGTATACAGCAAAAGTATGCACTTCAACATTCTTTAAAATCAGAAAAAAAAAAGAGAGAGAGAAAACCACCAAAATGTCCAACAGGGACCTGGTTATATAAATTATGATAAATTCATGTGAAGGAATGCAGTGCTGGTGTCAAAGGCAGACTAGAAATAGATCCATTACCAGGGAAAGGTGTTCATGATATATAAAGTGATTAAACAGGTTATGCACAGTAGGCATAAAGATTATTGCATTTTTATAAAATGAATGTGACTTATGAGTTTATAAATATAAAGTGATATAAGAGACCCTCTTTTTGTAACAATTTATGAGAACACAGGATCCAGAAGGATGTGCTAGATGAGGATTTAATGCTGTGCTTTTTGCTCTTGGGAAGGCATTTCTCCAGGGAATTTCTGAGAGCTGGGAAGGGGGAACCAGAATGCTGAGGGGGGACTTCAGAAGTAGAGCAGAGTCTCCAAGAGGCCTCTCTGGGACCCACTCATCCACAGAGCTCCAGGAGGAGTGGCCCAACCAGAACCCCAAAACCCGATATCCCAGAGGCAAGGACTTCAACACCCTTTCCAGCAAATGGGGACATTTTAAGACAGAGGCCACAGCTGGTCAGTGCTGAGCTCAGTGGCTCTCAAGCTGTGGCCTGTGAGCTTGGTGATTATGGTTCCTTTCCAGGGCATCAGCCAGGCACTGTGTACCAGGCCCTCACCTCCCGGTAGGGAATTATCTACCTTGCCAAAAGGTAAGGCTTTGGGGCTACAAATGCCTCAAACCCAAAAGCCAAACGCAACCCACAGGCATATGGTTTGATTCGTGTAGGACTGTGATTTTAAAATCTAGGAAATACTCTATTTTAGAGGGGATAAGAGTCACATAAAAATCTACCTGTTCTTGAATATTTGAATACCTGGCCATCTCTTTCTACAGCTGAACTGAGTCTTTTGGAGGGCGGGGGTAACCAGGAATCAAACTCATGACCTCAAACTTGCCAAGCAGGCACTGTGCCACTGAGCCTTATCCCTGGCCCTGACCTGAGTCTTAATGCCCATTCCCAAAGGGACAGGTAGCCCAAGGATCCCAACCCCCAGCATCACCGCCCCTGAAGCCTGGCCCCTGAGACTATGAGGTTTCCATCCTGCACTGCCCAAGCCCCTGTCCTGCCCTGCCCCTTTGAGTCATGGAGGATTCTTTTGCAGAAAATCCCTGTGACTCGCTCCCCAAACCCCTTCTTCAGAGCTATGGGACCTGGTCCATCTCAGGCTGAGAGGTGACAGCTGAGGTCCTGGGGAGCCTTTTTCTATGTTACTGCTCAAATCCTGTCCAGGGGGACCTGGACTGAGGCTGAGCAACAGTCAGACAACTGGTTTACGAAAGGAGAAATCCCTGGGAGGCAGGAGCTTGGACTGAGGTCCCTGAAAACTCTGACATAGGGATGGTCACCTGTGCAGAAATAAAAAGGTGGGAATGGGCAGAGTGAGAGGCTGACCCAGTGCCTCACAGCTGGGTCCACAGAGTTCTCTGGGCTGAGAGGGACCTGCAGAGCTGTCCCAAAAGGAATCAAGGAGGCTGGACCTTTGTACCCTGTCACGAGCCAGTCACTGGACTTCAAGGTTAGGCTTCTAGATACCTAGTGGGTAAGTAAAAGCACGGTAAAGCTTAGTATCTCTTCGCTTTGTGTGTTTCCCATGGTACCTGCTCAGCTCCGCACAGGGGGTGCTAACCTCTCAGGCAGTGTTACAAGGTGTAGTAGCCCTAAAGTTACCTAACCTGTCTCATCCTCCTTCAAGGTTGAGGACACCAACTCAAATGTAACTAAGGTAATTTCACAGGGACATCTCATTGCCAGCTTTTAAAATGTCCTCTTCTACGCCTCCTGGGGCAATACCTGGAAGTTGTAAGTCATTGTCCTAAAACTGCAGCCACCTTGGACTACAAGAGAAGCAGAGCCTCACAGACCACCCCATGATGAGGTCACTCCCCGAGCAGGAGCAGTTACCCCATGACAGGAACCGCGGCTGCCTCCCCAGCAGAACTTGTCATGGCATGATGGGTACCAAATTGCCCACTCAATCAGTGTTGGCTCTCAGAACACCAAAGAAATTGTCCCAAGAGTTGATCAGCTACACCTTGACTTGTTCAAGATCATCTAAGATGCCAGCTATGCAACCCCCAGCCCTTCCCTTTGTTCCCCTTTTCTATAAAATCCCAAAGTTTCCATCAGCCCCTGGAGCCAAATCTTGAACATTAAAAGCTCCTTTCCTGCCCTGCGCCACTGCTCATCTATCTCCTTGACTGGTGTTTTGGGATTGGTGGCCAGGCCCGGTCAGTTGGGACTGCCAGAGTTGGGGCTCTCCCCCTAAAACTCTGGTAACAACTGACTGCAGGATAGTGTGTGACCTGGAGCAAGGAGTTCCCCCAGGCTCAGGGCAATTCTTATTGGGAGTCAGCCCTGGAGCATCTGTGACAGATATTCCCAGCAGGCTTGGCGAGCCTTGATCTGAGAGAGTCTGGGCAGAGCAACACCATGACCATCGCCACAGAGGTCAGGACGGAAGCACCCTGCAGGTACAGGGTTTGACAGGAGCCCAAGAGAGCCACAAGAAGGCCACCTCACTGGACAAGAGGAGGGCCAGGGGTGGCTCTTTCAGCAAGGCCACCATAGGAGGACTAGAGAGGAGCACACTGAAAATTCAGTCACATCCCCGGCACTTATTTGAAACAGAACATTAATTCTGACTGTCATTAGAGTCCATTTCAATTTTGTAATAACATAAAAAGTTAAGAGTCTAATTTATTCATACAAATCTTGTTAGCATCCAATTTCCACATAATGTAACATATTCCTTAAAAAGCTGACAAAGCAGGAGAAATTAAAAACAGCACCAAAAAAAAAAAAAAAAAGGCCTTCAAGGGTTCTCACTACCATACAGCCAAAGGTGAGGAGGGTAGACCAGGACAGCTCCAAAATGGGCTGGAAGCTTAGCACAAGAACCAGCAGACCTGGGGACTCCGCACACCACTTCCACCTCGCACACTGTCCCAGAGTCCTGTCCCTGCTCTTGGGTTCCCCAGACAGCTCCCGAGCACTTCCCTCAGCAAATTCCTCCTCCAGAGCCTGTAACTCCTCTTAATTACACGTCGCGGTGTTTGCATTAGATAGCTGTCACCCTGTAATTTACCCATACACGGGTTTTAATTGTACATTAATCTTTCCTACACGCCACTCGCCTGCTAGAGTCTGTAACAGCAGCAGTTCGGGCCATTTTGTTTATTCCTCCACCAAAAATAGCTGATGAATGTAATTGCACGATGTCCCTCCTCCTCCTCCTTTTCCAGGATTACCTGCTGTGTGCTAGGGCTGGACAGAGGCTCCTGCCACCTGTGAGCCTCCTTGAAACACAATATTTGACTGTTTCGTGGCTGACATCAATTTCAGAGGAAAGGTCAGTGGCAACAGGGTGTCTTCAGGTCACCCGCCACGCACTTCCTGGGCGCCTGTGTGTGTTGTTTCTCCCAGCTCCTGCCTGCGGGGCCTGGGGAAGCTCTCGTTTGGGGATGGAGGGCCATGTGTGAACCCCAAAGATCTACCAGCAGGGGGAGGTTCCAAGGTCACTTGGAGAACCTCGAAGGAGAACTATAAATTACAAAGCTCTGGATGGCTGCCAGGGCCCCAGGAAGCTACATTTAGCATATCATTCTCCCAGCAGCGGGATGAAGCCTTAACTCCCTTTCTGAGGAATTTGAATGGAATTTGTTACCAGAACATTGTGATTGAAATATCACCAATTGGCTTTTCATGACAACTCAGCAATAGATTGCAATTGCAATGGAGAACCTGTGTGTGTGTGTGTGTGTGTGTGTGTGTGTGTGTGAGAAAAGGGGTGGCTGTTGTGTTCAGCTGGCCGAGGTGGCAGTAAGGGAGCCCCATACAATATTTATGAAATCCAGATGAAGCCCTATGCTGGCAATGAGCTGATATCATAACACAGATTTCAAAAACGCCTTGACATTTGCCCAAGATCAAATTTCCCCTTGCGAAAACCCAGGAGGCTTTGTGCTGACAGCGGTCTGCACTCTCCCCGCACCGCCCCCCCCAACCTTCGCTCATTTAAGCCCAGTTAATTAACACTGGGATGGGAGGTGGCCTGGGACTCAGTGATGGAGACAGTAGAATCACAGCCAGCAGGGCTTGTCTTTTTTGTGCAAAACATTAGCAGTGTTTTTTGAGAATGAAGGACAGGAGCGTTATTTATTTATTTATTGTTCCAGCACTGGGCATTAAACTCAAAGGCCTTTGCACTGAGCTTTTTTCCTCAGGCTTTTTTAATGTTTTAAATTTTGAGACAAGGTCTCCCTAACTTCCTAAGTTGCCCGGGCTGGGCTCAAACTAGCAGTCCTCCTGCCTCAGCCTCCCAGAGTGCTGGGATTGAAGGCATACACCAATACAATCAACTTTAATCATTTTTATCGTTAAACACTTCCAGACCTGTGAAATAAAACTTAGGTGATCTCCTTGAGCTGACAGGTCTAACTGCAGTGTATTCGGGCAAAGAGATACACACCATCGATCCATCGTAGAATAGCCGAGGAAACAAAAAGGAAAGCAAGAAATCTATGCCCCAGAGGCCAAAGATCTCTTGGAGGTGCAGCCTTTGATTCCTTCTAGGACACTCTTGGAGATGGAAAACCAGCCCTCTCAGAGGAAGGTACAGGCTGTGAGTCCCAGCTTTTCCATGGCCTGGGTGAGAACTCAGCAGACTCAGGAAATGAGCATTTCTAAAGTGGTCTTTTATGGCATGTTACACCCGATAGGACTCCTTCTACCTCTGACTATGGTTTTTGGAGAGAAAGACTTCGAGGACGGCTACTAGGGACCCAAAGGGGTGACACATGACATACTGCAAGAGGTCGGGGGCTGACATCCCAGATTGTTTACGAGTCCATAGCAAGGGCGATTTAGGTGGGTTTTGATAAACACTTCATAATCCACATCCTAAGAGAAGCAGAATACTTGTCAAGCATGCATCTTTATGAGCTGTCCGCTTATAAAACTTGCATGGAAGGTCCATGCTTAATGTTGGTTTAGCAGTAAATTGGCGCCATGCACGGGTCGGCTGCATCAAATTAGCATCGACCCATAAAACGTTACTGAATGATTCCTCAAATCTGCCAGGTCTTCAAATCAATTTTGCAAAACGCGTCATGATTTTTTTTAAACTTTGATAAACCTTTCATATTAGTTATCACAGAGGAGCATAAACCTCTCTAATCTATCTTTCCACCAAAAAAAAAGGTGTTGTTTTTTTCCCAAACTGCTTTTAGCTCTTCCATCTTTGCACAGCCGCCCACATATCACATAAACAATGTGTGTGCCGTGGATTCATTTGTTGCCCTATTTTAAAGGGACTGGTATTTGACTCACACTGTCCTTGCCCCAAGTTCCCAAAGCTTGGACAGAATTTCTACCAGTTCCAGGACACAGTTCTCAATCCTGGCTCTGGAGATCTGTGGGGCCAAGTTCACCTGTTCCTGGAACCCTTTCAAGACTCTCTAATGAACCTGACCATCGCTTTATGTCTTTGTGTGTCATTTCCTGGAGGCTCAGCATACTTCTTTCCCTGTGGACTTTGCACTGCTGACCGAGGGTTAGCACCGAGCAGTCCATGAGGAGTGGTCCTCCCCGTGGCCACCTTGGAGTTCAGCCCAGACCTCGTTCCTACAGATGCTTCAGCCAGAATCCTCCTCCATCCTTCTCAGAAAGCTCAGGCAGGCCCGAGGATATAGCTCAGTGGCATAAGCGCCTGCCTGGCAAACACAAGGTCCTGAGTTTGACTCCAGGTACCAAAAAAAAAAAAAAAGATAATCACCTTTGTCCTGGGTATGGTGGCTCATGCCTGTAATCCCAGCACTCAGGAGGCTGAGGCAGAAGGATTGTTGCGAGTTCGAGACCAGCCTGGGCTACAAAGTGAGCTCAAGGCCAGCCTGAACTGCATAGTGAAACCCTTTCTCCGCAAGACAAAAATAAATAAATAAAAGAAAGCTCAGCCACCCCATCACTCACCCTGGGTTGCATAGGAACTGTATGTGAAACTGCACCCCTTCAGACAACGGCTGGCTGTCAAAACCGCGAAGAGAACAGAACTTCCATCTGAACTTGAAGATTCTGACCCAGAACTCTCATTTCCCAGCAAACTGACTTGAGGTGAAAGGGGACCAGCCACACCAAGGATAGGAGGCGTTATCGTGGTTAAGTGCTCATGGTGCAGGAGCCGATGAGATGGTAATGGGCGTGGCCTTCTTCTTCCCTGTGATGGGCTAGCATGTCAACTAGGAAAAGATGACACTGAAAAAGCCAAGGAGGCTCATGGCACAGGGGTACAGCACTGCTTTCAAGGTAAGGCAGTGGGTAGCTGTAGGCTTCTGAAGAGGGACTCAACAACCATACACCCTGCGGGGATAAGGCCATGTAAAGGATGCTCTGCAGTGATCCAGGCCTGGAGCCCTGGGGGTGGACACAGCTACTGGGGTCATGACTGCTGCTCAGTTGGCAGCTGGCTTTGGAAAGTGTGGGGTCATTTAGAGGAGCACAGCCTTACCAAAGGTACCCTCTGCACTTCCAGAACCCTCCCAAGAGCAGCCCAGTTCACTAACAAATTCCTATCAAGTCAGATGGGGTGGGAGAGGCTGAAAAGGCCAATGGGAGGCACTTCACCCTACAGGCCTTCATGCGGTGGTTGTGCAGGGGCTCTGCTCTGTGCCAGGACCATCCTAGGCACTGGGGCACAGCAGTGGACATGGCCCACAGGGCAGCCTCAAGGCTGACGGAATCTGTGAAGGGAAAGAAAGGAGCCCTGAAGAGACTAATGGTTCAAGGGCCATGTGGTGATTTGGGGGCTGGGGCTAGGTCTAGTGTCTGCATCGTGGACTCCCGTCTCTTGGGTAATTCCAGAGAAACAACTGTCAACTCCGGTCCCTACCTTCCAACACTGCAGATTCAAATTTGTTGAGCAAAAGGAATCATATGCACATTTAAGAACTCTACAGTTTGCCAGGTGTGGGGCACACCTATAATCCCACTCTGGGAGCCTGAGGCAGGAGGATCACAAGGTTGAGCTCAGCCTGGGCAACTCAATGACTTAGCAAGACCCTGTCTCAAAATATAAAAAGGACTGAGGATAATAACTCAGTAGTAGAGGTGCTTGCCTTGCATGCATGAGGCCCTGTCTTCCTTCTCCAGCACCACAAAAACAAACAAACCAGTAAAAAAGATTCCTCCAATTTCAGGATGGGAGTGAATTTTCAGATTTGTTGAATAATGTGTTCAGGATCAAAATATCCTTGGCAACAAATAAATGGCATTAGTCATCTGAGAAATAAAATTAAAACCACAGTGTGATAACTCTGCATACTCATAGAATGACTTGAACACAAAGACCACCAACAAAACATTTTGGAAAAAGTGTGCTGCAACTGGAATTCTCATACACAGCTGGTAAAGAGAGGACTAAATCGGTACAATGTTAGAAAACAATCTGACAGTTCTCAGCAGATGCACACCCAACAGTATGACCCAGCAATTCTTTCCTAAACCCATACATATCAGAAATGTGTACATGTTCCCAAGAAACACCTGGGAAAATATCCACAGCAGCACTGTTCGTAGTAGCCAAAAACTCTAAAACCCAATGTCAACAGGAGAATGGATAGATAAGGAAGGGTCATAGTTACACCATGGAATTGTACTAATCAGCTTCATGTTACCGCAATGAAATACCTGAGGCTAGTAACTCATAAAGGAAAAAAGGTTTATTTAGATACAGTTCTGGAGGATTCCATCCAAGATTGGGTTGCCCCATTGCTATGGGCCTCTGGTAAAGGCACCAGGTGGCAATGGCATGGAGTGCATGCTGGAGCAAACTGCTCAATTCATGACCCAGGAAGTGGAGATGGGGAGAATCAGAGGGGAGAGCCAATGATCTAAGGACCTCTCACAAGACACCACCTCTTAAAGGCCCACAGCGCCTCCCAGTGGCATCATGCTGGCAACCATACCGGCAATACATGGACCTTTGGAGGACACTCATTCAAATGTGTACAAGCAGAAATCCTACAGGGTAACAAGAATGATTCTTTGTTACCCCCATATGGTAACAAAGTGGATGAATTTCACAAACAGGCTGACTCAGACACAAAGAGCCTTTGTAGCTTATGATTCCATTTCTATCAAGCTTAAAATGCCAGTAGAGGTGAGGACAGCTGTGGTGGATGCAAACCAACTGGAACAGATCACAGGAGGGATCCTGGGTGCCAGTCACATTCTCATCCTTCCTTGGGTGCTAGCAACACAGGCATGTTCAGCTTGTGGACATTCATTGCCATGTACATTTATGATCAGTATGCTTTTCTGTATTCATGCTATTCTTGGAATAAAAGGGCTTAAAATGTACTCTAGGATGAGCAAGGGAAATAACTCAGTGGTGGAACACTTGTCTAGCAAGCACACGGTCCTGGGTTCGAATCCCAGCATCCACCAGAGGGAAAAGGTGTCGTTGGGAAACTGAGCCTCTGTCACATTACCAGTTTAAACACCTCACCCACACGCTTTCTGGTACCCAAGACGGAAAGAACTGAGCTGAGAGACCAAACAGAGGCTAGTAATAATAATGATGTTAGGGGCTGCTCTGTATTGCAGGCTATCTGTGGGGCACACCAGCTCTAGCAGGTAGATTCTATTGCTGTCCTCATTTTCCAGATGAGGAAACTGAATCCCTAGCCCACGTGATAGCCAAATGGTATAGTGGGGTTTGAATGCAGGCAGCGTGACTCCGGGTGTCAGCTTCAGTCACAACCAAAGGTGATCGCCGGGGATGGGATGCGAGGGGCAGGTGGTTGCCATGGCTGTCCACTGACATTTTAATTCATGGATGAGGGAATGGAGGAGGCTTAAATAATAGGCATAGATTGTGCTTTCACAGGGATGAATGGTCATGAAATTAAATTTGCAGATGAAGCCAAACCTCATGAGGCCCCAGATCTAAGCAAGAAACAGCAAGATGGACCCAACCTGGAGAAAGGCAATTTACTATGCACACCAAGGCAGTAATCCCTGCTAAACGACTTTCCTGAGAAAAAGGCGTGTGAGTGGCTGCTGCGAGGGATGGCAAGGTGGTGGTGACCACTGACAGCAGGCGGCCACTGCACTAGCAACAGGCTCAGCGCCCAGCACAAGGGGGAAGGGAAGTCCAGCTAGATCACAGTGCACATTGCTTCCAGCCCTGCACCAGTCTGTGCCAAGGGGATTTGAAGACATGGGAAGATGAGAGAATTGTCAAGGAGAGGTAGACTCAAAATTGGACCAGATATGCATAGGGGAAGAGGTGAGGAGGGTATTCCTGGAAGAAACCACACACCAATGGGTGAAGACATCCAAGAGAACCCATAACCTTGACCTCAGCAAGCTGGAGGCCAGATGCATCACCCACTGTCTCAACCAGTGTAGACAGAGTGCTTGCTTTGAGCACTGGCTCACACAGTTCAAAAAGAATGGCTCCAATAATCCACTGGTTTGACCAGTGCAGACAGACTGCATGAGTGCAGTCCTGAGCTCAACCAATGTAAACAGCGTCAGCCTGCATTGTGAACTGGGAGCTCCCTCTGTGTAGGAGTGCCTACTTTATTTTTTTGTTTTGTCTTTTTTGAGACAGGGTCTCACTATGCAGTTCAGGCTGGCCTCCATCTCACCTTTGTAGCTCAGGCTGGCCTTGAACTCTCAACGATCCTCCTACCTCAGCCTCCCAAGTGCTGGGATTACAGGTGTGTGCCACCATGCCCAGCAGGAGAGCCTACTTTGTGAATTGGCTCAACCAATGTAGACATACTGTACTACATATTGGGATCAATATGCAGTTTATCTCCCACATCCGGGAGATAAAGCCCAATGGGCCAAGCCAAGAACTGAAAGGAAGCTGGTACCTAAGCCAAGCTTAGTTACATAAAAAGCATCACTGTGGCTAAAAAGTTTGAGAGCTCTGAACTTTGTGCAAAGACCTTGCAGAGAGTCGGGCAAGGAAGTCTTTCTTGAGACTACAGGGAAGGTTCCAGCACTCATGCCCTAGACTTGGCCAGTGTAGACAGACAGCATGTGCCCTGTACTGGCTCCACTAGTGTAGATGGACTGCCTGCTTCCATGAGGATACTATGTATTGAGCCAGTGCAAATACACTGTCCACACCACACACTTGCAGGGGCAGTGTAGACAGACTGCATGTATCAGGCACGGGCCCTGCCAGTGCAGACAGACTGCACAGTTCAACTCTCCCTGCCTGCAAACAAGTAATCACTGAGAGTTTCCTCCAGGCTGACACAGCCAGACCAGGCAGCATTTGCACAAGCACTCTGACAGGAGTATTTGCTCAGCTTCCCCAAGCCAGCCAGAGCTCTGCACATGGGAGGACCAGTCAGTATTCACTGGCTGTCTTGCTGCTTCCTTCAGGCCCTGCAGCCCCCTAGCAGGGAAAACTCAGCCCCGAGCCCCAAGGCCAGAGGAGGGTCTTGGTACACACACGGCTGGGCAGACGAGTCCTATCCAGAGAGATGAGTCAGCCCCTCCACAGAGGCAGCCTTGAAAGTGGGAACAATTTATCTGTCAAACATGAGTCAATCTGTGTCCAGGCTGGGGACTGCTGGCAAAGGGGCTCCTACGTGTCATTTCCTTACTGATGAATGTCTGGGCAGGCCCGATGGTCCACCAACAGTGGCAGAACAGAGAGATAGCCAAGACAGCCCAAGAGGGAAGAGTAGCCTCACCATCACCAAGTAAAGAGCCCAGGGACCCGAAAGCATCAGCCCCACAGAGGTCAGGGGACCAAAGCATAGATGGGTCCCTTGCTTCTCATCTCTCTATCCTCAAGTCTGGCCCAGCTAAGGAGCAGCTGGCTGAGGCCCAGGCAGAGGGAGGACAAGGTGACAGTGACCTGGGTTGTTGCCTGCAGCTCGGCAGCCGCTCAGCACAGGGCCTGCAGCCAGCAGTGTGGGCACAACGGGAAGCGGGGTGACTCACAGGCCTGCTGCCCCCACCCCAGCTCTGGAAGACAAGCTGATGTCGGCAGGGAAGCCAGGGCCTGAGCAGACCTGCAGACAGCCACAGGAAACTCGCTGACATCAGAGGGAGCTGGGGAGCTCTAGGCCTTGGGCAGAGCCCCTCAAAGAGAGGGTGGAAGCAGGTACAGACAGACTCTCATAGGCAGGAAGAGAAAGAGGGAGAATGCGAGTGAGGGGAGGGAATAAGAGAGTTCTTTCTGGGGCAGGTGCCAGCCAGCTGCCAGGTTAGATCAAGTGCACGGCAGGCGAAGGACCTACTAAGGGGACCAGGAAGCTAAGTGGATGAAACACAGACTGGGGCCACTCTGGCCAGCAGGCCCATGGGCAATCAAGTCCAGAGGAAGGTTGGCCTCGGAGCCCCACAAGTGGTCTACATGCAGGGGGGCTGGGCCCAGGACAGGGGAGAAGCAGCACCTTGCCCTACACTCCTGGAGAAAGCCAGCCCTGAGTAAGTCTGGCCCATCCAGGAGCTGGGAACCAAGGCAGGAAAAGAACAATAGCTCTGGCCTCCGGCCACTGGTCTTCAGCGCAGAGCCCTGGGCCCAGGCTGTCACTTACTGAGTGACACAGAAAAGCAGAGGAAGCCCGCAAGCTTCTAGGACAGCTGGAAAGGGGTGGGCAGGAGAGTACAGAGGCAGGGCTGCATGACCGGCCATCTGACCACCCAGTGCTGGGAGGACAGAGCACACCTGGAGTGGACAGGAGCTCAGCACCCCAGGGGGCCCTGCCTCAGGGAACCAACAGCCCCTACTGGTGTCCCACAAGTCATACCCCAACCACGGCACTGTCTCCCCTCCTGCACATAATCCAGCACCAATTCCTGTGGGATGCACTTCTCCAAGGGGCCATGGTCATCTTTCTCCAGGATCACTGCAGCCCCCTCCCACTGGTCTTCCTTCTCTGAACCAGTTTGTAGAATAAAGTTTCGGATCCCAATGCATCCATCCTTAAACGCTATACACAGCCACATCTTTAGCTACCTCTTTCCCCTTCACTGTACCTGCCACAGGGGCCTGCCGTGGCTCTTGGACAGAGCTCCCTGCTTTTCCACACATTCCCTTGGCAGGGACCTCTGTGCACGCTCTTGTCTGTACCTGGAGTGCTTCCTCCCTTCCTCCATCCCTCCCACCTCATTCTGCTTAGAACCAGCTCCTCCTTCAGATCTCAGCTGAACAGCACCTCCTCAGTCCTCCCAAACCCTGAATACATTCACACCAAGTGATACAAAGAGCCCAGCCCGAGAAGCCTGTTCTCCTTAGTAGAGATGATCCGCACTGAGGTCTAGCTGGGGAGCAGCTCAGAGTGGTGGGGCTCCCTGTGATACGAGAGTCGGCTGCGGGACAGCTTCAGGATCAGCCCCTATTTCTCTATTAGAACAGTCAGGCCAGGGTTGGGGTCTCTGGTCCAGGTCAGATTATTCTGTCATAGGTTTTGTAGCATTCCTTTTATAACTCTGTCAAGTCTAGAGTCACACATGCTTTGGTTATTGTTTTTACTAAGGTCTCTGGCAGAGAATGAGCTAGTGAGTGATGAATGAATAGGGGGAAATCTACCAACTACCAACCCCCCAAGATCAGGAACACATTGATCTTGCTTACCTTCTCCCAGGGCCTGGCACAGTGACAGACACCTAATACATGCTCAGCAAACATTCACTGATGGCAGGAGGAAAGAGAGTGACAGCCAGGCTGGCCCTGGGACTATGGCGTGGAGAGCTGTTTGGCTCCAGGTTTCAATGTGGGCAATTGCAATTTAGTTAAATGCCACTTGCCAGAGCCAGCTCTGGCCATGGTTTGGCAGGAAAAGGGCATCATGCCCTCACTCACCAGCCCCCTAAAACACTGACTGTTTAAACACACAGCCTTCCATGTGGGGAGCAGAAATGCCAGATCCAGATGGCTGATCTGGGAGGGCAACTGGGTCTGCCGGCCCTAGCCCCAGACCTACATGCAGATAGATACTCTTTGACTTCCCAAGAGGTGGCCTGGGAGGTAGGATCAGGGCTGCTTCTTGGTGTCAACCCACAGCTTTCCCCAGCCTCTTGGTGGCTGAATCTCTTAACTGCCCAGGAACAAGTCCAGCAGAGATGCCAGATCACAAATGACAGGTAGTTTTGCACAGGGTAAAAGTCACAGCTTTTTTCCATGACCAATTTGTAAATCTCATCTTCTGCCACAGTGATTTACTGACCATAGGGTCATATATCCTTCAGCTGATGAGAAATGAGCGGTGCCTCCCGCACCCTCTACCACCTGAGCTAATGAAGCTGTCCCTGGGTTGTCTAAGCCCTTGGATCTTTGCCTTTGGAGAGCCTTTTCCCAGGAGGGAGGGGAAAGCTTGTCCCCATTGAAACCTGGAGCCAAACAACTCTCTGTGTCATAGTCCCAGGGCCAGCCTGGCTGTCACTCTCTTTCCTTCTGCTATCAATGAATGTTTGTTGAGCGTGTACTAGGTGTCTGTCACTGTGCCAGCTTCTCTGGAGTCACATAAGTACTGACAGTGACTCCAAAGATAGCACCAAGGAACCTACTGTCACCACAGTGTCACCAAGCAGGCTGTCTACCTACCCCCACTAAACTTCCTGAAGCCCCACAACACCAATGTTGCTCATATATCCAGACATCACCCTTCATTTTTATACTCGTGGGCCTATTTGTTTTATTTTTGGCTGTTCCACTGCAGGGCCACATTGACCTCTTCAGGTCAGCACTATATAAATCTCCTTTTAGAACTCATTACATTCTGATTAGCTGAAAGGCTGGTCCCTTGTTTCCCACCATGTGTACTGGCTCTAATTGCCACAGATGCTCATTAAAGAGCTACCGTAATCCTTTGTCCACTTTCCTGCTCATACGTACCTCCCATACCCTACATTTCTCTGATACAGATGCCACCCATGGTAAATCAAGGGGTGAGACTTTCCAAGCTGAAAGCAGCAGGGGAAGTGAAGACTCCAGGGGTCTCAGACTCCAGGCCAGGCAGCAGGGAGGAGCAGGGGAAGTGAGCTGGGGACCACACCTTCCCTACCTCCTCTTTCTATCCACTAGATGCATTAGCAAACACCAATAAAAGCTCTGTGCACCCACCCTTTCTTCGATCTGCAAAAACCACAGACAAGCGCCTATCAGACAGCTACTGGCTAGAACTCAGAGTGAAGAGCAGGAAAAGCAGTCTGAGGGATGCGAAGTCTCCAATCAGGAAAATCTGACATTGCTCCTTATAGGTGAATAGAAGGCAAATTCTGAGATTACTTTGTCAGTGGTACTTCCCTAACAACCATATGACAAAAATAAAAAAAGTAGTTGCTGAACTTTCCCAGACTTATTAGCTTACATAAACAGGGATTTGAATAAATGTTTTAAAAATGAAACCCCCTTGATACTCTGTAATCAGTAAATGTTCATTACGGAAACACAGCAAATATGCATGAAATTTCCCAAGTGATATTCCAGCTACAAGATGAAAAAGGCATCTCAAACAGCGGGCTGAGTTACAAAGCATCCTCCTTGGGTTCACAGGCGGGCAGCACTTTGCCAAGCCCAGGAGGTCAGACAAGCCAGCTCTGTTCTCCCAGCAGGAGCTGGGGGAAAAGCTGAAGATCTTATTTTGCCCACTCAGGCAATTTATAAATGTGCCCCTCCCCAGCTGATTGATGTTTCTCTATAAATAATTAATCCCTGACCTTGCTTTAAGAAAACCCGGACTTTTTAATTTGGGGTCTGTTTAAAAATCAATACCCAAGGAACATAATTCACTCTTGCAGAGTTTGACTGCTAGTAAGTAAATAAGTAAATAAATAAATTGTGTCATTTGTGCATCCCTGGGCAACCAGACCAGGCAGTGGGATGGGACCAGACCGTGGTTTTCTGTGTTCAAATGCTACTGAATTACTGATCAGCCCAATGTGGCTCAAAGTCTCCAGGATCTGAATGTTATCCCTTTCGTGGGTCACTTCACAGAGAGACAAATCTACTGCAGGCTCCTAAACACCATCTCCGAGGGTGCCCCAGACCCTGTCACACACCAATGGTGGGATGTCTTGATTGAAAGAGGATCTCCCACAGGGACCCGTGTCACTCCTTTCTGTGGCCTGTCTTTCTAGCCTCTGGGACAGGACAGTCAGGAGGGGCCATATAAATCCGAAGAACTGAAGGCAAGCATTGTCCCCGCTGCTCCAGGCCTCCCGGACGGGTCCAGGAGAAAGCAGAAGTGAGCCCAGGAAAGTGTAGCATGTGGACATCCCAAAAAGGGTTAATCCGCCCCTTACCTCTTTGTCCTCTTCCCCCGCACTATCCAGCCCAGAGTGCTCTGTGCAGCGCTCAGCAGCCTCCCCCATGAGCTCTGCTGCCTGAATACATTCACGCCAAGCGATACAGACAGCCCGGCCCGGGAAGCCTGTTCTCCTTAGTAGAGATGATCCGCGCTGAGGTCTAGCTGGGGGGCAGCTCGGAGTGGTGGGGTTCCCTGTGACACGAGAGTCGGCTGCGGGACAGCTTCAGGATCAGCCCCTATTTCTCTATTAGAACAGTCAGGCCAGGGTTGGGGTCACGGGGCCTGAAAAGAAGAGGTACTAGGAAAGTTAGGGCAGCGCGAGTCGCGCGTCAGGGAAGGGAGAGGGATCCGATCCAAAAGCCACCACCGACACAGCTAAAAACTGCAAACGCACCTTCCAGCCGGCTTCCAGTGAGGCCAGAGCCGCTGTGCTGAGAAGCAGCCGGCTTCGCAGCTGGAGTGGCAGCCTTCGCCAGAGCTCGGCTCCGTCCCGTGGCAAAGCCGATTCTTTCATCACCCACTCAAGCCGCCCGAGGCTCCGATTCCCGCACTCCGGAACACACGCACGCACACACCTTCACACCATCTCTGACGCACACGCTCGCCGGGCCCACAGGCCGGTGCCCTGGAGAGTCGCGGGGCGGGGATGCGCGCGACGTAGCGCGGTACCTTTTGCCGCCTGATAGAAAGCCAAGGCCGCCTCTAACTTCCCCTCTGCCCCCTGCCCACCACAGCCCCGGGAGTCCCAGCTCCGTCTCGCCAGGAAAGCCCGCGCACCAGCCCAGCCCTCAGGGCGCTCGCGGCTCTGCGCCCGACCCTGCCTCCGCGCGCCCCGCACACAGGGCTGGGAGGACGACCAGAGGTTCGCAGGGACGAGCGAGCCCGAGGGGAGGCAGTTCACAGACGCGCGGCGACGAGTGAAATCCAAGGACCAAAAGTCTAATTAAAGTTCCCGCTACTGGGGCCGGTCCCCAAAGTGCCGCCACACGGAAGCCACGCACGCCCCACCAGGATCCGCGGCTTCAGGCTCCAATCCACTTCGGGTCGCGGGTTCGGCGCGCGGTGCGGTTCCGTCCCCCACCCTAAGGACCCCTCACGGTGTTCCCCTGGGGCCAGCAGCCTGCGCAGAGCAGAAGCAGGGGTGGGGCAGGGGCGCAGCCACTTACCTGGCGCAGGCGGCGCTCGGGAAGCCACGGGATCTTCTAGTCCGGGCGCGACCCTCCGCGGCGGGCGAATCCTGCGCTCAGGGCTCCCAGGCGGTAGGGAGGACCTCCGCCCCGGCTCCTGCCCGGCGCCTCCGCTCGCTCTGTGCGGAAGCCGGTGCGGTTGAGAGGCGTGCTGCCGGCGTCCCGAGCGCACTGGAGAGGGAGAGGGCACGGCGCCACGTCCCTCCTCTCCCTCGGCCCGGGCTCGTCCCCCGCCTCCGCCGCCTGGTCCGCTCTCCTTCCCGCAGCGTTCCGGATGCGCCTCACGCACAGGGAACGCTCCTAGCGAAGTGCTAGCGAAGCCTCCGGCGGAGCTGGAAATAGCGCCGCGCCCGCCCCGCCCCGCCCCCGGCCCGGGCCCCGCCCCACGGTGGTGGCCTGGCCAGGAGGGGATCTCCGGTAATCGCTCGACTCTCCCAGGAGCTCACGGACGCCGCGCCCACGCGCACTCTGCGGCTCCCGCGGTCCGGCTGGCCGCGCGCTGCGCTGTAGCCACAACTGGGTGCGGTCCGGCGGCCGCGGGGGTGGGGCGGTCGGGGCTGGGGCGGCGCCGATCTCCAAGATCCCTGAACGCTGGACTCTGTTCTGGAGCTTGGCTCCACCGCGCAGCCAGAGAACAGCCACTGCCCAAGAGCGATGTGGGAAAAGGACGAAGCGCCGCGGGCAGGCTTGGACCATAGCCGGGCAGGGTCGGGCGCTCAGGACTGGAGGCTGCGAGGGCGCACGGACTGTAACAGGCAGAGGATTGATACTGAGAAAGGTTTGAGAAGGTCTTCGGGCTATAGTCTGTCGTGAAATTCAGCCAAGGTGTTACTATTTATCTGCACGGATCCCCAAATTCTTGGGGCTTTAGGATTCTACTCAAAGTACCCAGTGATCCGCCTTCTCCCTTGAGGGCTGCCGTGAAGACCCTGTCGGGTCTGTCACCAGCCTGAGAGCTAAGCCAACCGACCAACTGTTCCCCTACAGTATGGGGCCTACACTCAAAAGAGTGGAGCAGCACCAAGGACAGCAAGGACATGGACAGGGCTGTGGATTCGCACCTTGTTCTTCCCGGGGAAAGGCAGCCCCAGCCGGCAGGAGGCGAACAGGGGCTGAGCAGGCTCTTTTCTCCCAGGAACTGTATGAAACTGTGTAAATCAGTCACCCCTTGAGCTTGAAGGACTTCGCTGTATTTTCAGAAGCTTGTGAAGCTTTTAGTAAAGCAGAGTCAAGGTTGCTCTTCCTCCTCCCTGATTGTATCTGCTGGTTGTTTGGCCTGACTCCAACGGGCTGACCCAGATGAGAGGTGGAGTTGGGGAACAGGGCGGACCTTTGACCCCTGAATGATCAGAGGGGGGATGGGGCAGCCCTGGCAGGGAGCAAGGCCACTCCCGAGGGCAGCCAGGGAGCCTCTAGCCCTGCGTCTCCAGCGGCTGGGCCAGGTGGCCTCCGTCATGCCTCAGATAAGCTCAGAGAATCCGAAGAGAGAGCAGGATGGGGGAGAAGAGAGACTGAAGCATGCTGACACTCATGATCTTCCTTTCTTTCCTTCAACTAAGTAGGTGCTACCATCCCCATTTCAGAGATGAGGAAACTGAGGGCTCAAGAATGCCATCCAGTTATTGGAATCCACACCTCTAGAGGATAGCAGAGCCAGCGTCAGGCTCAGTGCTGGTTCTAAAGCGGGTTGGCTTGAGCCGGGGTTCCCTCTTCAGGACTAAGCTCAGACTGACCCAGGGCTGTACTGTGGCCTAGCCTTGCTCTACTGACTGCGCCAGGTAGCTGGGTGGTGGGGTAAGTATATAGCTACAATCACCCTATTCCACCTGTCAGGTGTAGATTGAATAAATCAAACACAAGAGACAAGGATTCAAGTGTTAGGGAGAATAGGCCAGTAGAACCCTTAGCCATCCCAAGTCCCACAGCTGTCCAGAGCAGAGCAGGAAGGGGAGGATGGTGAGAACAGAAGGCTACTTGCCTGCTACATACCCCAGAACACACTATACTGTGCCTGTCCCCGGGGTCCCTTGGCCCTTCCATGGAGCCCCTCTTACCAGTTGGCCACAGCTTGACTGGACAGCTGGCAAGGAGCTCTCAGTCTGCATTGAATGTGGGCAGATCGCAGGACTTTGGCCACAAAGATGTGGTGGTCAGGAGAAAATCTTCAGTGTCACATACCTGCCAAAGGGCAAATGGGTAGGCGCACGCGCACACACACACACACACTGTGGAGAGAATAAGAGTTTCAGTTCCCCAAACCCAGCCTCAAAGCTGGGAGGAGGTTCTGCACACTGAGTACTTCTATGGGACAAATTTACATAGGCTTTATTTCCACAAGATGCGGCTGTACAGGCTGGAAGGTGACCAGTGAATGGGGCCAGTCAGCCCATCTTAGCTGCCCTGCACATCTGTGTGCAGCAGTCCTCCTGGGAAGGGTGGTTTCCCCATTAGCTTTTCCAACTGTACTTATTAACACTTATTTGCATCTAATATTCAGGCAGACACAACTAGGAATCCACAATGGCGCCTTTCTTTGATAATCTGAACATTTTCAGTTTCTCACTCAGACTTCCTTCTTGTTTAGCCTTGGGGGAAATCCCTAAAGGGGCCTGAAGCCCCTGGCACTAACACACGGTGAGTTTTCCTCCGAGATTCGCCAAGGGCTTCATGCCCTTTTTTGAAAGTCAGGCTCAGCCTCTGCAGTGAGGGAGGCAGAGGAATACTGCAAATCCCCGACATGTAGCCCTGTGTGCTCGCTTGCAGGGTTTTGATATGTGTGTCTCCACCAAAAGATTAGTGGCAAACTTGTCTCTTTGCATGCCAACTAAGGTAAAAAGACACTTCCATTGCAGGGCACTGTGAGTGCACAGCCTAAGCACCAGAAGACCTAGTGGGGGAGGTTCAGAAGCCACTCTGTCTTTGCAGCAAGGGTGCAAGAGCAGGGAGGGGCTTGGCTGTGGGCCATAGCAAACCCCTTTCTCCACTGTTTCTGGCCCGATGACCCCTCTCCTTCTGCCAGGGAGCAGTCCTGCACGCCTTTGGGCTGGGGATTGAAGATAGCCTCTTACTGTGTTTGGAAAAGGGCAGAAATCCATTGGTAAGACTGAGCCTTGAGTCCTAAATTCTGCTGCCATGGGAAGAAGCAGAGCATTTGCGTCTGTCGGGGAGTAGAGGGCTGGGTAACAGCAGGCAGGGAACACCTTAGTCTCCCTGGAACCTGGAGGAGAAAGAACAATGAGGTGGGACAGGGGTGACACTCTCCCAGGGCCAGCCAGTGGATTTGAATGTGCCTTCCAGCCCCTTTGATCCTGTTTCTTGTTTATGAAAGAGGACAATAGATTCTGACTTGCAGACCAAGGAGGTAAGAATGTGAAAGCATTTGGGACAGTGGGGTACTGTGGTCATCCTGGCCACAGACCACTCCCAGACCAGCCACTTTCAGGGTAGCCCCATAACGGCCTCTGAAATACAGTGACCTCAAGGTCTCCTAAAGTGAACTCAGCAGGCAGACGTCGTAGCTGTGACATGCTGATCAGGTCATATGCAGGCGGGAGACTCTTCCCAGGGAACATGGCTGCCTGTTTCTGCTGCCTCTCCTGGGACCCTAGTATGGGATCTTGGTCACAGGCTTCATCTTCACCATTTAAACAGTGAGAGGACTACAGCCTCCCTTTCAGGCTGGACTTGTGATTTCATGATTCCTAACAATTTCTTGGCTGGAAAGAGGCCTAGAACCACTTCCAGGCAAGACATCCCTTAGTCATCTTATTGGGTGAATGCTCCCTCTCGGTTCCCTTTCTACATTCCTCATGGTCTTCTCCCTTTCCTGCCATCCCTTGGGTTTCCAAGCGGTTTGAAATCACTTTGTCAAACTGCCTTGAAATGTGTTGATTTCAGCGTGTCTCTGTGAATCTCCAGCACTAGCAATGATGTCACAGGGTTCTAGGCAGCCTACACCCGTCCCAGCTTCTGAAATTTCACCATCATTCCTCGGACCATTATAGACGAGTTCATTCCTCTTTTTAGAGAACATTTCTGGGCAGACTAAAGTGACGCCACTGTTAATCCTTAACATGAACCAGAGTTGGCTTTTCTGGGTAGTATGCAAGAGAAATGGGTGGAATAACTTGGACAGAAAGGAGGGCTTACCAGAATTTTAGGGTAAAAGCTCTGGCTGTGGGGGTTCTCAACAGACCAGCTCTGTCACTCATTCCAAAAATCCCAATCAAGGAGAGCAGCATTGGTGAAGTGGGGTGGGGGGGCTTTAGTCAGCATGGCTGTGCTGGGAAGCACAGTCCCTGAAAGGCGGACAGAAACTGTGTTTCATAGGAAAAGGCAACAAAGGCAAGGGTCAGGAGTTCCATAGCTGGTAGCTTAGATGGTCTTTGTCATGTCGCAGTTGAGCTGATGGCATCTCAGGATGCTTTCTGTGAGGTCTGGGAGCCAGCGTCGCTGGAGGCAGCAGTTCAGGTCCCATCATGAGATGACAGACTGTGGGGAGGCGGCCACAGTTCCTGTCATGGGGTAACTGCTCCTGCTTGGGGAGTGACCTCATCGTGGGGTGGTCTGTGCAGCTCTGCTTCCCCTGGAGTCCAGGGTGCCTGCAGCTTCAGGACAATGACTTACAACCTCTAGACATGGCCCTGGGAGGTATAGTAGAGGACATTTTAAAAGCTGGCAATGAGATGTCCCTCCAAAATTCCTTTAGTTACTCTTGACTTTATGTCCTCAGCCTTGAAGGGGGATGAGGCAGGTTAGGTAACTTTAGGGCTACTACACCTTGTGACACGACACCACCTGTGTGGTTAGCAGCCCTGTGTATAAAGTTGAACCAGGATCTGATCCAAAGTTTGAAGGTAATTAGGGAGATAAAATGAAGGCAGAGATATCCAGCTTCATCCTGCTTTTAGTTACCCATTTGGTCATATGGAGGCCTAGCCCCTCAGTCCCTATTACAGGAGAACTTTCTTGAGTCAACACCAGAGTCTGACAGAGCAGAGGTGGAACTGAGCAAAAGGGGATGAGTAGGAATGAGGGCAGTTGGTTTGAGTAGCACCTGGGGGCAGCCCTTTGTCTATAGGAAGAAATATCTCGCTGCTGTGATGGCTTTAACTCTCCTCCAATTTAATATGTATAGGCCTGCAAGGGGGGCTTTGTTGATTCCAGAGACCAAGAAAGAGCCATGTACAGCCATGTACAGCCCATCTATGCAAACTGGTCTCACAGCCAGCCTGATTCTTCGTTAAGATCTTAACAAGCTCAGATTCTTCTTTGTTTTGAGACAAGGTCTCACTAAATTGCCCATGCTGTCCTTGAATTCTTGATCCTCCCGCCTCAGTCTCCCAAGTAGCTGGGATTACAGGCGTGTACAACCACACCTAGCTTCGAGTTCATTTTAGTACATCCTTGTTTTAAAAAAGAAAAGTTACCACCGAATTGTCTGCTGCTGATCCCTCTTTCAGTTCCCGCAAATAGTCAAGACTGTTTCCTAGTAGCTTGGTGGGGATTTCTTCCTCAGGCTGCCCATGGTAGGGAGAGGGAACACTTAATCACCTTCAGGGAGAGAGATTCACTATACCCTGAATCTTTTAGATGGTAGATATTTTTCCTTTTACTTTGGGGTGAAGAGTTTAAGATTCTAGAATATTTATGGGCCACAATTCGGTAACTGCTATTTAATTTGGACCAAACTAATTCAGCATTCATGTCCTGCAGGACTGGGCCGAAGTTTGCTTTTTCACCATCAAAGACAGTGGGCACAGACCTGCAAAGGCATGTCGCTCCTACTTGTGTAGTGAGTGGGAACTCACATTTCTTCACACTGGAGTATGATTTCCATGCATTTATCTGCGTCTAGATATGAATGGGCTCACTATAAATAGTCCCCTCTGTTCAATAATGTTGGCTTGGCTTTCTCTCTTTTTTGGCTTTGTTAGTCATTAATGGGGTGGCTGTTACTATGAGGACATGACAGTAAGGGATAAATAAGTGGCACTTCTTTGTAAATGCTCCCTAATTTAGAGAACTCATTTATCCTCCAGGACTCCATCTGACTCAGTCCAGAGTAGCTGAACGCAGCCCCTCTTAAGGCACCTGCTGGTGGCTTCCTCTAGCAGAGCAGCTGTGGGTTAGTCCCCCTCATCCTATGTTCTAGGGGATCTGAAAGGAGCAGAGAGGCTTCTGGGAGTCAGATCCCTTCCTCAACATCATCGGCCCAGAAAGCATTTTCACAGCTCCTCTACCCATACTAAGGGCTTTCTATAGTGTGGTAGGAAGGAGGTGGGGGTTAAGCACTTTCTGTTAAGCATCTTCTGAGTTCCAGAGATAGCTGAAAGCATTTTTTTAAATGCAAACTTGAATGCCGTTCTAAATTTAATGCCTAGTATTAAGAATCAGGTTTGGAGATTTTTGAGAAGAAAGGATTGCTTTGAACTGAACAAAAATATTTCCACTGGAAAACTCCAGAAACATTTATCAGAAGCCAGCGGGGACATGCCGTTAGGTAAGGATGTACACACTGAGACTTCCTTGCCTGAAGATGTTTATGATCCAGTGCCCTTAGAATTGTGTCAGAAAGATAGAGGACACAGATATGGCAGTGTCACTCCCACACCGGAAGGACCTTGTGTTGGAGGAACTGCAGGTCTGTGCCCTCAGAGCTGTACAACAAAAGCATCACCAAGCCCAGCAGGGATTACTGCCTGCCAGAGGAAAGACTTTCTAAAATTCTCCCAAATTCAGTCAGGGGTCTCTGGGCTTTCCCAGTCCCTTCTGGCGTAGGTAAGTTGTGCCATAAATTGTGTGGGTGGCCACGGTGAAGACAGAACACAACGGGCAGGTACTGACCTTCTCCAGGCGGTCCTAGCAAGTGGTATTTCACACTGCTGGGAGCCCACACAACACCTGGTGCTGTAATCTCTCCACCAGGAATGAAAACAAAAGCCTGCTTCCAAGGAGACAGGACCAGGAAGAACCCATCCCCCAGGAAGGATGCCTTAGAAGGACATCCAAATAGTCAGAAACCCCTGTTCCATGTTTGCTACCCAAGCTGGATCCCTGACCTAGAGCCTCTGCTGCCCTCTCTTCTTGCCTTCTCTTCTAAGTTAGCCCTGGAGACAGACATCCAAACCCTTGTTCTACAGGTTCTCTGTAATGAAGAACCTGGAAAAAGTTTAAGTGGGTTTGCTTCTTCACATACTCCAGAGTTTTCCACACTGGAAACAAGTAATGCAAAAACTTAGTGTCAGCCCCTTCTGTCCCATGCCCAACAAGTGGCTGAGAGCCAGCCAGCCCCACAGGTATGCTCCCCTTAGTATAGAGAGGGTACCAAGGTCAGCAGGCTTTGGAAGAAGATGACACCACCTGCAAGTTTATGAGGAAGGGACATGTCACCAGCAGCCCTAGCCCCCTGGGTGCAGAAGTGTCCTAAAGGAACCCTCTTGGACACCTGGAAAAATGAAACTGTCACTGAAATAGAAGGCAACTGGGACAGAAGCTGAGACAAGCAATTGCTACTTCATAGCTGAGTTGTCCCAGAGCTCAGAAAACTTCATCCTGCAGGCAGAGCCCAGGATGCCCTGGAGTTCAGAGCATTGCCCAGTGGCGTCCTGTCTGTAGCCATGGAAACAGAGAAACAGTCTCCTTCCTGTTGGCTTTCATAAGAAGACATCTTGCTGTCAGTAGTGTTTAAAGTTAGCTTAAAAAAAAAAGACAACCTATATCCCTTCTTTTGACACCATGCAAAGAGCCCTGTGGTGCGAAGGCAGCCATAAAGTTCCCAGCATGGAGCCTGTTACACTCTGTGCCCCATGCTTGTCCTCAGACATAGCTTCCTGTCTGTGTGGGCTTAGCAGTGACATTTTGGGCTCAGATGAGTTCCACCTTGTATGCTGGGGCTCAGATGAGTTCCACCTTGTGTGCTCACCTCTGCATTGGCATCTTATCCCAAGATTCAGGGAATGAGATCTTGGGGGCCGGGCAGGGTACGGCCCCTGCTTAGCCCTGGTTACAGATGTGCTAATGTCCCAACCCAAACACCAGGTAGAGGCAGCCCTGAGGGTGCAGCTGAGCCCCCTTCACAGGTTCCCTGGGCCATCTGCCCTCAGGCACAGGCTGCCTAGCCAAGCATATGCTGAGAAACTTCCAGATACAAGATGGGAGGGGTGCCAAGGGATGAGCAGCTCACCATCAAGGAAGAAAATGGATAGACAGACTTCCCACTAGAGGTCAAGGCAGACTGTAATCAAGTCCTGAGAAAGGTAGTTAAGTTGTGTGCCCCAGCCAATCCCAAGGATCATAAGTCCATGGTGACATTTAGCTTGACCTGTCTTTACTTTTGTTTTTTTGTGGTACTGGGGATCGAACTCAGGACCTTGCACTTGCCAGGTAGGAGCTTATGCCACTGAGCTATAACCCCAGCCCTCTGTCCTTGCTTATAACAAGACACATAGTCACAAAGAACCAGGGACATGAATCAATATGCATTTTGTAAGACACAAAGGATACTTTGGCTTCCATGATAAGAGATAATGGACTCTCACTTCCATGATCAAGAAAGGAAGAGAATCTACATTTAGAAGGTAGGATTTCTGAATTCTGGGGGGGTGGAAGCCTATCTTTGTTAGAAAATACAATGTCTGAGGGAAACAGCTTATCAACCAGGCCCTTCTGAGGAAATAAAGAAGATGCAGACAAAGATGAGTATTTCTCTTTTTTTCTTTTTTTGTCTTTTTGAGACAGGGTCTCACTATGTAGTTCAGGCTGGTCTTGAACTCACTTTATAGCCCAGGCTGGCCTCAAACGTGCAAAGATCCTCCTGCCTCAGCCTCCCAAGTGCTGGGATTACAGGCATATGCCACGCCTGACAAGCATTTCATTTGTATGGACTAAACAGATTTCTGACCAAAGGCCATTAATATATTAACCTAATATTATTAGATCTTTAAAAAAATCTTAAGCAGGTAAAACTATACAAGAGATGTTTAAAACAGGCAAGGCTACTGGAATATGTGCTCTCTCCCAAATAGACCAGCCACAAGAACCTGGGTACAGGTAACTCATTTGAGAAGTGATCTCAGGAGACACAAACCTGGCCAGCAAGCTTTGGTGCAAGCAGGGAGAGCCCTCAAGAGAGAAGAAAAGCATAGGGACTTGGGGTCAAAACCATCTCCTGCACTTGGGTCAGCTGCAGGGCCATAGCGTCACCAGGGCCTACTGCACTTACTAGCACAAGATGTGCCACACAGACTATGTATTTTTCCACTCTAGTTTGATTTTGGTAAAGCACCCTTTTGTGATGTTAAGGTGTCAGTATTAACAGTTTTCATGGAGTAGTTTTGAGAAGAGGGTAGCAGTGCTAGTGGCATAATTTTGAACATACTATTAATCAAAGCAGACAGAACAAATGGATCGAAAAACCAAAAGCCTCTGGGAAATACTCTGTGAGGGTTTTGATCTAAAATGTCCTCCCAAATTCTCATGTGTTCAGAGCGAGGATCTTTCGAAGGGGGTTAGATCTTGGGGCCCTGAACTCCTCCGTGGGTTAATCTATTGCTGGGGTCATAATGTACTGTGAGGAGGTGGGGCGTGGTCAGAAGAGGCAGGGCCTAGCCTGGAAGGGTGTGTTCTTGTTGCTGGCTCCTCCCTTTCCTCTCTGCCCATTGGCTGCCCTGGTTGAGCCAAAATCTGATTGGAAAACAGTAGCTGGAACAGGGGGAGGTATTGCTGAGGTTAGTAAGTCCAAAGGGCCTCAATGACAAGATCTAAAGGGTGAAACATTGTAGCCCCTATGGATGCCTTTTTTAAAGGATAATAATAACAATAAAAACATTAGAAGCGATACAGAAACTGACCAGCCAAGTCATCCTTCCAGGTCAGGAGCACATAATGAGCAGAAACTACTGAAAAGAAATCAAAACTGAATAAAGCAGAAACAACAGAGGGAAACAGAAGGCGCAGAAACCAGCGAAGACATTTTTATAAAAGCTGGCAATTTCAAAAGACAAACGGACATATTTTTTAAGCTCTGTAGGAAAACAACCCTAGAGGGAATTTTCTTAAATTCGAAAGGCTATCCTGAATTCAACTTCCTAAAAGTTCATAAAAATTAATCTGACCTTTACAAAAATGAGCACCAGGAAGAAAAAAAGATCATATCCTCCGCAAAGGGATTTTAAACCAAAGGAAAGAACAAAGGGGCAAACAAGATCTCTGTTGACAATGAAAAACCACGGGAGGAAGACACCTGTGAAACAAGTTATAACCCACGGGCTACAAAGAAGTTAAGACAATGATCTGGACTATGAACAAACAACAGAAATCAGAAATAGAAAAAAAAAAAAAGAAATAACAGTTTCAGGGAAGAATAAGTTTAAAAGAAAACATCAATCCAGGAATTATAGTGGCAAGAATATAAGAATGGGGGCTGGGGATATAGCTCAGTGGAATAAGTGCTTGCCTAGCAAGCGCAGGGTCCTGAGTTCGATCCCCAGTACCGCAAAAAAAAAAAAAAAAAAAAAAAAAAAGAATATAAGAATGAATAAACACAACAAATACTACCTTGGAAGAACTAGAAGATGGAAAAAAATGGAAATATTTAAAAAATCAACCAAGTCAACATGACTCAAAAGATGTAAAAGAAAGTGATAAATCTTAGAGATAAGTAAAAAGAAATCAACATTCAGAGGTTAGAATTCCCAGAAGGGGAAAAAAAAAAGCAGAGAACAGAACAAAACCAAAAAGCTATAGAGCTCATGAAAGTTTTTTTAGAAATAAAATACTTTTGAAACTATATATTGGAAGGTCACCCCATAGGCCTGAAAATATTGATCCAGGATGACCAACTCCAAGCATAATTTTAGTAAGATGATGGAACTTTAAAGAAAAATCTTTTGAGTAAAGCAAAAATAGCACAGGATCTGTGATGGATTGAAAAATTGAATTAGCATCAATTTTTTGACTACAACACATGCCAGAAAAAAATTGAGTAACATACTTAAGAAAGTCAAGAAAATAAAAAAATGTGCAAGAACCTTAAATTCAAGAAAACTGATTTTCTAATCCATATAAGGGTGCTGATAGGCCTACCAACATGTAAGAGTTTTGGAAATACTACTTGCACACGTCCTTCTTGAAGTCCTTCTTCTCGAAGAATTGGCGGGAGAATGAACTTCAGAGGATCAGTGGCTAGAGAAACGTTAGCAGAATGTGGTGAACATTAAATATACAGCTATAAACCGGGTGCTGTGGTACACACCTGCATTCCCAGCACGCTGGGAAGCTGAAGCAGGAAGGTCACAAGTTTAAGCCCATCCTGGGCAACTTTGTAAATTAGTGAGACCCTGTCTCAAGATAAAATGTTTTAAAAGGCTGGGGATATGGCTCAATGTGAAGGTTCTAGTATCAGTCACCATTCTCTGTCTCTCTATGCTGTCTCTGTCCTGCGTGCGTGCGTGCGTGCGTGCGTGCGTGCGTGCGAGTAAATGAGGCCTGAAAAGGAAAGAGCCAAGTATGTAATAGCTGTGTGCCCTGACAATACATAGTATAGTTATTTATAAGTGGAAGGGTGAGAGAATGAGGAAAGCATTCCACAATGATCCGGACTGAGGTGGTATGCTGAGACTATTTTGTGTGTAATACGGGGAAAAGGAAATGAGTAACTGTTGGATATTCTAATTCTGTCATCTCCTATGTCATTATGAACCAGAGTCTTAAGTGAGAAAAAGGAACTCAGATATAAGGCAGAATTTAAGTAAGCACCCAATAATTTTAAATTTAACTCGGAAGAATCCGTATAAATTCATGAGGCATTTAATCTTTTAAAAAAATTAATTGAACTTAGTTTTTACAGCAGTTTTAGAGTCCCTATAAAATTAGGTGGAAAGCACGCAGTGTTCCCACGCACCTCCTTCCCACGTGCGCACGCGGATTCTCCACCATCCACACCCCCGCCGCGTGGTACGTCACTACAACCCCTGCGCCAGCACTGACCAACAGCAACCGAAGCCTACAGCTTACATGCAGACTCACGCTTTGTGCTGTGTATTTTGACAAACACACAAAGATGCATACCCACCATTAGACTATTGCTCAAAATAGTTTCATGGCCCTAAACCCCACCCCCACCCCCAGAGCCCTTGGCAACCATTGCTCTTTTTTTTTTCCCTATAGTTTTGTCTTCAGAATGTCATACAGTTGGAATTAAACTAAGATGTGGCCTTTCCAGATTGGCTCCTTTCACCTGGAAATAATGTGGTTAAGTTCCTTCCATGGCTTCTTGTGGTTGATAGCTCATTGCTTTTGATTTCTTTGTATATTTTAGATAACAGTACATTATGATATAGGTCATTTAAAATATTTTTTCATAGCCTGGGGCCTGTCTTTTCATTCTCTTGACATTTTATCTTCTTTTGTAAAAAGACATGTGTGTGAGGGGGGCTCTCTATCAGTTAAAACCATGACTTCTTATAGAAATGCAGGTTTGGGGCAGGAAATGTCTAAGATGAACTTGGAACAGCTTTCATGCCTGTTAGCAAGGATGATAGCAGAGACTAACAGGTCAGATCAAAAGGACTTGAGAACCATCTGCAAGAGGCTCCCACTGGCTAAAGATAGACCCATTTGAGCATCAACAAAGATTGTAATTGTGATGGATTGAACCCCATCAAATATGCTTAAGCCTTTAATTCTTAAACACTCTCACCTTCAGAGGATGAGGAACAAATTCATGTCCTTAAAAACTGGTAAGTAAAAGGGAGAGCCACACATTGTATCCTGCCTTTAACACTTGTACTATACCACGGGGTAACCTAATGGAGATGAGTAGAAATGTTCTCATTATAGAAGTACTCAAGTTAATATGTGAAAAGACAATGACAGAATAGAAAACCACCAGCTTGAAATCCCCAGCCAATTATCCCCAACGTGGGGCAACAACTGTCCATGTCAACAAAGAGAAGCAACCAGACACTATGCGCACGCCTCGTGGAAGAACCAACATTTCCACGGTCCTGTCAAAAGGATTGAGCCTCTGTCCGATCCAACCTCTGGATCCAGCTGCCAATTTGCAGGAAATATGGAGAAACATCTTAAACTTTGCCAAGTGTGTCAATCAGCAGAATCCAGACAGCAGGAACTCTGTGGGTCAAAAAGCTCAGATTTTTCAATAGATAAATTGTGAGGGAAAGAAAGAAATGGACAGAGAACCTGTAGATTAAAAGAGACTTAAAATGTAGATCATGTATTTTTTTAAAAAATGACGAGACTTCATCCTACATCTAGGAAAGCACATTTGGATGATAAAACCATCCATCCTGACAGGGAATAGATACCCGCAAGGGTCAGGTGAAGGTCACCTTTGAGAGGATGGCTGCTGAGTTTGGGAGGGGCCCCACAAAGGGATTCTGGGGATGCTGGCCAAATTTCATGCCTCGCTCTAAGTGATGGTTAGTGTAACTCCTTAAATTAACACATCTCTTTGGCCTATTTTTACTGTCTTATTCTATGATAAAAATGTTCCTTTAAAACTTTTCCCAATCCACAGTTTCATTCTCATCCTGTAAACACCTAGAGACAATGGTGGTGATGGTGACTCTTGGTCTATCACGGTCTCCACCATCAGATGGTGGCGCTCATGTTCAGGAAGGCTTTTGCCCATCAGTTTGCCAACCCATATATGGCAATGTTTTCTGGAAACAGAGTATTTAGATGCCTCAGAGAAGCAGAAATGATGCCCAAGACTTTGGAGAAGCTGAGATGATGTCAGGGAAGCTTTCTCTGAAGTGGTCACTCAAAATAAACACTGATATATCTGGGCTTAGGATGGGTTCCTCCCCAAAATATCACGGAAAGATGGCGCAAGTTGACTAGCTCTGGTGCGTATGAGCTCGCTGCCATTCCTGCCTCCCATGTGGGCTTCCAGCTTCAGCTCCTGGTGCCCCCAATATCACAGAATTCCAAGTGCACCCTCAAACCAACACAAGATACCACCTTCATCTTTGGAGATCCAAATTCAGGGTGTGTCTGAAAGGCAGAATTGTACAAGGTAAGTTAGATGACAGCTTGGTCTATACAAAATTGCTTCCTATCGATTCTTCTATCCTGGTTTATGATTGACCTACTTTTGACTCCGAGGTCAAAAGTCTCAGCCATTATCCCAACTGGAGACTATTAAGGGTTCTTGAGGACAATGCCTCTGTTCTCCATTTAACAAACTCTCTTTGGACCTCCCCAGCTCACCGTGGGAAGGGAGAAGCTGGTGGTTGATGAAAGGGGGAGTAATTTTCCTTCACCTGGTATTTGTTTTCCAGTTCTCTTCCAAGGTCAAAGATGCTGCACACCCCTGTACCCACACACCTTGAGAACAAATAACAGCAATCCAAGGACTCTAGATCTCTGGGACCCTTCTTTCTAAGTCATTCCCTGTGTGTATCAGACTACTTTCTGGTGCTGTAATAAAATACTTGAAGCTAGGTACTTTATAAAGAAAGGTTCACAGTTTTGGAAGCTGAATGTCCAAGACTGAGCAGCCCTATCTGTTTAGTCACTGAGGAGAGGTCCCTTGGCTCTGTGACCTCATGGTAGATGGCATCATGGTGAGAGCTATGCAAGATAAGAGATGACATGGTAGGACAGGAAACCAGAAAGAAGGGAGAAACCAGTCTTGCTCTTCTGTAACAACACGCTTGAGAGAACTAACGGGGTCCCACAAGAACTACCTTAATCCCTTCTAAGGGTTTCCAAGAGCTGTGACCTCTGCGTGTGACCTAATCAACCCCCATTGTGTTCCACTTCTTAAAGGTCTCACTACATCTCAACATCAACACACTGGGGACTAAGTTTCCAACCATGAACTTTGGCGTACAAAACATATCCAGTCCTCAGTACTGTGCTTCCTTTAGTTGTGGAGAGTTGATAATTCCTTCATCTCCAGCATCCTCCTGCTGACCTACTCTCCAGCGGAAGTGAAGATGTCTGCTCCTTGCAATTTCCGGAAAACCTAAGAGTCCCCCTTGTTTAAGAAAAAGGGATAGAAAGGAGGGGGAGATGATTAAATAACATCTCTCAGGTAACCCTCTTCACCACTAGTTTAAATACAGTAAACCCATTTTAAGAGTATTCCCCAGGAAGCATAAAGTTTATTTCATTGCACCATATAATCCCCTATAATGGAAAACCAGTAATGAGGATGCCAGAAGCAGATGCAAAAGGCAGTTTTACATCAATAGAACATTCGATTCTAATTAATCTCTTCACAGCCAACATAATTGAGTCTTCATGGGGACCACTGGACTCACCCCCACCTCCACCCACCTAACTGTTCCCTGTGACAGGCCTGTCTTCCCACTGCCGCGCTGGAACTGGTCTGGAAACAAAGGGAAAAACAGGGCTGATACTATCTCAGGCGAGGCGAGTCGAGTCTCTTTCCATCAGGAAGTTATTACCCACATCCCAAGCCCTGCCGCTGAGTCTCAGAGGCCTTCCCTCTGTATGTAAATAGCACCCTGCTTTGTTATTTATTTCTGAGCTTTCTTGTTTCCTCCTCTGCCTCCGGGTTTTTTTTTTTTTTTTCTGAAGACTTCACAAGGGTCACATCTCTCTTTGCTATGGCAGCGCTCTCCACTTTAGCAGCATAAGAAAGAATTATGAGCCAGGCGAGTGCCCATGCCCCACGCAGGGGTGTATGTCTTGTCGGCCTCCCCATCCTCCCAGGTGGAGGCGATAATTCATGCATGGGTGACAGCCAGTTTAAAAGCAATCCCTGTGAAGCCACAAGAAAATGCACAGACTTCATAAACTCCCAATATTGCTTCATCTGATCTATTTCCTTCATTGCTTTCTTCCCCTGATGTTAAACTGCGATCATCCTTAGCGTTGAGTGAAGTTGCTGCAGCCTAATGTTCAGACCAGTTCTGTTAATTAAGACGCTCCCTACATGCTGATTTCCAAAAGGCTTTCCTCCCAGCAAATGCACGCGCACACACACACACACACACACACACACACACACACTACATAAATAAATAAAACCCAAGCCAGGCTTCATGTCCACCATTGGTTAGGACCAATACTAATCTTGGCAGAAGACCTAAGGACTTAACTAGTCACTCTGTCTGGGTCACACCTCCTTCCCTGTGTCTTACCCTCCACTACTACCTGAGCTATGCTTCTAAAATATAAGAACAAGCCAAGCAGAGATGGGGAGAGGGCTGTCCATGAGCCAAGGTCTGTCATGGAAAGAAGAAACCACAACTCTGGAGCTTCTCCTTGAAGCAGAGCTCACATCCCCATGATCAGAAGAGGCGACTTGCCTGGTGTGAGTGGTCTGTCACTTATTTAGGGTCTGGGGTCTTCCCTGGATGTCTTAGAAAACTCTGCCTCTGCTGTGGCTAGAGACAGCTCCAGGCTTCCGCTCTTCTCAGGTGAAGCCCTAAGCACCACTGAGTGAATTTGAGGGTACCTCTAGGTATAAATTGGAATGTCATCTGGTGTGTGTAGGTGTGGTCCATCCAGCCGCCATCACCCGCATCACCACTACACCTGTTTGCCCTCTACAAAATCAAAGTCCCTAGCCAGGAATCCAGGACTGACTGGGACAGAACATCTGGTCTATCTGCTGGCCACCATCATTTTGGGGCCTAAGTGTCCCAGAAGCCAAGGTCACAAACATTGTTTTCAATAAAGGCAACTAGAAGCAACCAGACCCAGCAGAAAGTCTAGCAGAACCAGAGTGAGGCTTGGGATGGGGTCCAAACAGAGTCCACATTTCTAGATCTTAGGTTCCTAGGCAGGGTTTGGGGTCAGAGGACAAAGGGATCCCTGTTAGGGCTTGTCATCTCCCTGAATATTGATTTGCATTGAGGACTTGGAGGTATTCCTGTTTCCCTGATCAAACTCCAAATTTTAAACATATACTTCACAGCCCAAATTCTTCATGAAACCCTACCAGCCCCCATCCACCTGCTCTACTCTCTCCCCACAAGGGCTGTCCCTACTCCTCTTCGTGCTTGACCCCTGCCAACTTCTCATGGCCCCACTGGGAGAAGTAGGTATGTCCTGCCACCATAGCCACTTAGCGGGCTTTTCCTCTCTTCTTCAGATCGAGGTTCATCCTCTGGCTGCTTCTTACTCTTCGGATGCTACATTGCCTAGATATGGAGAGCGGGGAATAAGTCTTAAGGCCCCTCAGGGATGCTATGAGGGACTGGAGAGGGGCTGGCTGGCAGTATGTTGGGTGCGGTCACGGTCTCTCAAGCCCTCTCCCTATTCTCACACCATACACCAGGTCTGGCAATGGCCGCCAGCCTGCTATGACCACTGTGGTCCAATCTGTATGGGGCTGAGCTAAAAGTCACATATTGGAGCAAGATGAGAGACCCTGGACTATAGAGAGAGCTGAGTTAGCACCAACTGACATGTGAGGTGAGTTGCACTGAAGGCTGGACCACAGGCCTTTGAGGCCTGAAAACTTGAGTTTTTAGGGATTATTGTTAATTATTATTACTCGTTTTTGTTATTTTATAGTACTGCCTTTGCACCTAGGGCCTTTGCACCAATCTACATCTCAGCCTATAAAAATTTTTTTTTAAAGACAATCACTAGGCTAAGTTGCATAACTACCTAGGATGGGCTCAAACTTGTGATCCTCCTGCCGCAGCCTCCCAGAGTGCTGGGAATATATATGTGCACTACCTAACCTGGCTGAGTTTTTATTTGTTACATACAATAACCAATAACAAGCACCTCAACAATTCCCCACTCCTGCTTGCACATATAATAGAGAATATGGGCTTTCTTCGTGAAGGTGAGTCAGGAAGGGCTTAAGGCTGCCTATTGGCCCAGCCATCAGGGAAAGCCTGATATCAGACAGGAAACAGTGCGTTCCCTGCCTCACTTGAACCCCTTTAGAAGGAAGCATTAACCTTTATTCCTGGTCTGGTTCCCACACTTAGGTTAGGACCAATGCTAGTCTCAACGGAAGACCTAAGGACTTAACTAGTCACCCTACTGGGTCCTACCTCCTTCCCTATGACTTATCCTCCACTATTACCTGAGCCATGCTTCTAAAATATAACCCGACAACACCAGACTGATGCTTGCACACTACCAGTAACCATCCACTGCTTGCCAAATCAAGTGCACAATCCTCACTCTGGACTGGAAGACCCGCTTCTTTCTTTGAACCATTCTCTAAATGTGCGATGGCATTTTTTTTTCCTTCAAGCAACCACTCACTACATTTCTCAGACCTTCTCCCATACCTGCCACCATTTGTTATCTAATTTCATTCTGAGCACCTTAGCCTGTGCAATAAGTCAAGAAAAAATATAGACAAATATAGATGGCAAAGGAGGAAAGAAAGCAATTATTTGAACATGGTATGATTTCAAAAATCCAAAAAACCTCCAGACCATCAACAACAAAAAAAGAACCGAGACTCATGGTTTCCTTATACAAATAGTAACCAGTTAAATATAAAGGAGGGAAAATATCCCACTCACCATAGCAACAAAAATATAAAATATCCAAAGATAAACCAGAAGAAATTTGCAGCACCTGAATAAATAAAAGAAATCTATAAAACTGTGCTATGAGATATAAACTAAGAGCTTAATAAATGAAAAGGTATGTGACAGCATAGGAAGACTTGGCCATAAAAATATTTTAACCTTCCCTAAATTAATCTGTAAGTATAACTCCAATAATGATCCCAGGAGGATTTAGGGAGACAAAACTGATAAAATTCAAGTAGAAGAATTCCAAAGGACCAAGATAAACTTAGACGTTTTAAAAACTGGCAAAAGTAAACTTGCTTTACTGGATATCAAAATGGAATATAACCAGCTGTGGGGACTCACGTCTGTAATCCCAGCACTCAGGAGGCTGAGGCAATAGGATTATTGTGAGTTTGAGGCCAACATGGGCTACAAAGTGAGTTCAAGGCCAACTTGAACTGCGTAATGAAACCCGGTCTCAAAAACACAAAAGAAAAGGAATATAAAGGGATGCACACTGAAAATAGAAATAAGTAATTGAGACTACAGAGCAGAAATGATCTATAAATAGATCATATGTAGAAATTTGGGATTACTAATAGTAATAGTGGATATTTACTAAGTGCTTTCCATGTGCCCAGGCCTGATTCTAAGTACTTTACATTATTAACTAATTTAAATCCTGACAACAGCCCTATAAAGGAAGTTATATTACTGTTCCAAGTTTACAGGTGAGGAAACTTCAGTACAAAGATGTTAAATAACTTGTCCAAGGGCACACACCAATATATAAGGGGAAAGATAAAGTCAGCATAAGAAAGCTAGTCTATAAAATGCACGTCATTGGAATAATCACATATGTTACGTGAATTTGATCTAAAACATAAATACTAGCTAACATTGCAAAAGAGTGATTTTTACGTCTTGGTGTGGTCCACTGTTACAGTGATGGCACCCGAGGAATCACACGTCCCTGTGCCTCATTGCAATGTGGCTGTGGAGTGTATTTCCCCACTCTGGAAGCTTGTCTGCCCCCCTCACTTGCTTTGGCAGGTAGAATGGAAGGACGTGACACTGCTAGCTCTGGAGTCTCTACCTTAAGAGGTATTGCCTCTGGCTGGCGGAGGGCAAAGGATCACAAGGTCAGCCCAGCTTGAATAGCTTTGCATGTCCAAAACAAAGATTTTTTAAATGGGCTGGGGGTGTAGCTCAGTGCAAAGTCCCCGGGGTTCAATGCTCAGTACCGAAGAGGGCGGGAGGGAGGAAGGGAGGGGTGGAGAGGTAGAACGACTCTCCCCTCTTGCAGCCCTCAGACCACCATGCAGTAAAGGAGACCAGTCTAGCTTCTTGGAGAGTAAGAGGTCAAATGGAGAACTCAGGGTCCTCCAGCAAAAGCCAGAACCCGCTGCTAGCCTAAGCTGTTTGTGTGATCCCAGCTGAGACAACCAGACAAAATGACCTGCTTGAGCTTTGCCCTTAACTGAATATTTCCATTTTATGTAAAGCATGTGATCACCACTTTAAGTCACTGTGCTTTCCAGAGAGGGCTGTTTCACAGCACTAGGTAACTGATGGATCTGGGCTGAGGAGACCTCTTTTCCCAGTGTAGTCCTAAAGAAAAGAAAAGACAGAAATAGGACAAATCTGACTGTGTAAAAATTTAAAACTACAGTGAGTCAAAACATAAATACATAATACACCACTAGCCAGTGGTGCTCATTCTGTGGATACATCAAAACTGCCTAGGGAGTTTCTCCAACCTGCATATACCAACTTCAATCTGGGGAAGCATTGCAGACTGTCCAGAGTTTTCCATAAACACATTTGGCACCAGAGAAAGGACTCTGTAGCCTGGCAATGCTCTTGAGTCCCATGTACTGGCTGTGTACTCTTGGGTAAGTTTCTTACTCTCTCTGGGCCAAGGTCTGCCTCTGTAAACCTGGTACAGTAACAGTACTTACCATGTAGTGTTGTTTTGTAAGGACTAGGTAAGTTAATACTTGGGAAGCAATTAGAACAATGGCTGGCATTTTGTAAATATTTAATAAGTGTAGCTACCATGTGCATGTTGACAATTTTCTAGGTGGTTCCCATACATTAATCATAAAACCAAAAACTAAAATTTGACCAGGAGTGTATATGTGGAGAGTGATTTGGAACACGTGTTTTTAAATGCGAGCTCATATATGATAAGTTCTTCTTAAGGTAGAGATTCCTGAGCTAGCAGTGTCACTTCCTTCTATTCTATCTGCCAAAGCAAGTGAGCGGGGCAGCCTAGCTTCCAGGGTGGGAAATACACTCCATAGCCACAATGCAGGGGGGGCAGAGGGATGTGTGAATCCTTGGATGCCATCATTGTAACGATGATGCAGTGAGCTCTATGTCCTCAGCATATAAAGTGCTGTGTTATCTGTGCTTTTTTTTTTTTTTTTTTTTTTGCGGTACTGGGGATCGAACTCAGGACCCTGCGCTTGCTAGGCAGGCACTTATTCCACTGAGCTATATCCCCAGCCCCTCTCAGCATATAAAGTGCTGTGATAGAAAGAAAAAGATGAAAAGAAAAATACAGTTAAAAGAAACACAATGGCCAGTGAACATTTGAGTGGTCATCAGAAATGTATGTTACAACAATAAATTTCTGGCCTATCATATTTACAAAGAGTAAAATGGAATAATTTCCAGAGCTGAAGAGGAATAGAGGAATTTTCATGCCCTGTGAGGCAACATCTGAATTGTGACCTTCTTTCTGAGACCAGTGTGGCAATATGCATTTATAATTGTGATGTGATCCACTTCTTGAAATTTCTCATAAGGAAATAATCAAACAGGCTTAAAACAATATATGAAATGAGGATGTTCATTCCAGCACTCTTTGTAATAGTTCCTCATTAAAACAATGAATGAAGTCATACAGTGAAGGTATTGGTAAGGGACAAAGGGATTTTAGAACAAAGCAAACAGAGTACATACAATTTTGTAGAGATTTCTGCACAGGGATGTCACTAACCACTGTCTCAGCTGGTAGGGAAGAGGTTGGCAGTGGAGTATAACAGTAAGAAGCCTGACAAGACATCAAGGGCTGCAGCTCCGAGGGCTGCACCTCAGCCTCATCAAACCCGGTGCTGATTACACCTTCATCTGTCTGATTACTGTGTTTTATTTTTCTGTTGCTTCAAATTTTGGTGGGAGAAAAGGGTATTGTTTACTGCATACCTCCCATGCCAACAAGCCGCTTATCTTCGCTTGTTCATTCACAATAGGCCTGATTTGATGAGTCATTAAGTCTATTATTTAGCTACCAAAAAAATCTGGTCACCTTTTCTTTCTGGAAGGGCAGGAGGGCTTACTACACCAACCTGCTTGAGAGGAGCAATAAGATATTTGTGTTCTGTCTCTCTAATGCCAAAAAAATGATAAAAGGGTGAAGAAAGATCAAATAGTTTGGGGACTCGACTAAAGCAGCCTGCACATTCATATTCTGCCACCATATATAAAAATGTATTATAAATACAGAAAGAGACTGGAAGGATCAGTCCCCAAAGGTAAGGAGGGGAGAAAAATGGGGGTTGGGTTGAGCACCATGTTAACAGTAACTATCTGAGCAGTGAGAACAAGGGTGTCTCCTTTTCTTGAGTTTTATGATTGTTCTATAATTTACACATATTTCTCTTGAAGTAGAATAGTAATACTGTTAAGTTCCTCGCTTACCTTTTGGAGGTATCTCAGCTCAAAATAATCTCTGGTACTAGCCCCGAATTTTGACAGTAGAAACGGGTATCGAATAGCCGAATAGCCTTCTCAAACAGTGCCTGCTCCCCAGCCCCTCCATCCTGGCCTGAGGGCTTTGAACCAGGGGTGGGCTCAGGTCTAAGCTGGACCAAAGGAAGATTTTCTGGACAAGTTTTCAAGTTAAGTAAGTTCTTCCTTTGACTAAACTGAAACAGCAAGGAACGTTGGGCAGCCATGTTTTTGACCATGTGACTATGTGGGTCCAAGCTCCGAGTTACGGGCCTTCTTGAGGTCTGTCTAGGTTTCTGTCCATGGGTTCTGCAGACTTCAGAGAAACATGTTTTTATTTCAGTCTGTTCCAGTTGGATGATATAATCAGAAGCATAGTAACAGATATTAACTCTGATCCCAAAAGTGGGGTTGTAAATAAATGATTTCCCCCTCTCTGAAAGACAGTGAGTTGACTGAGACAGGACAAGAGTGTGGATGTCTAGTTTGGGGATTTCCCATCCACTACAGAAAACCCTTTCTAGTGGGTTGCACCTTAGAGAAGCAATAGATGAGCTCTTCGACTATAGGGATAGTGGCCAATTGAGAGTAAAACTCGATGAGATGGCTTAGGTTCTCATAAGAGAAATTTTGCCAAAATAATAAACTCTGGCCAACTGGTGCTTGTGATTCTGACTCTCAGGATATGCAGTTTCAAGTTCATGCCCAGGGTGACAGTGAACCATCAAGTTGGCTATTCCTCTCAGGGGGAGTCTCCTGCACACACCTCTCGTGGGTATCCCCAGAGGACGCTGGGTAGGCAGTACTCTCTTCTCCACGTGAGCCCACCATAACCAACAGTTCTTTGCTGCCCAGGGAAGGAAGTCATCAAAGAACTGTGGAAGCCAAGAATCCACTAGTCCTATTACTCCTTTATTCTCTGGGCAGGAAGACATGGTATCTGCTCAGCACTAGCAAAGAATGCAGTTCTGTTCTAGAAGGGTCTTAACATGTCTTCTCTTACTACTGTCCATAGGATGTGTTGGGCAAGATTTCATTAGAATTCAGCCTCCAGGTGGCGCTAGGGGAGCCAGGTACAGAGGAAGTGCAATAGTCCCACCCTGAGAAGACAACAAGCTCTATGATGAGGTACCTCTATGATGAGGTACCTCTATGATGAGGTACACGGCTGTGTGGTGGGAGCGGGATGAGATGGGTGGGTTTTAGGAACTTCCAGTTTAGAAAGGAGTCTTCTGGTATAGGAAGGAGACAGTTGGACAGGCAAGAAGAGTATCCTATTCCTGGCCTCTGAACACTGACTGCTCTCTTAAGCTTCAGGGTGATCACTATATCACTCAAAATGAGTGCCCTTTTAATTTTTATTTTTGTTTTATTTCTTTAGTGGTTCTGGGGCTTGTACCCAGGGCCTTTGATGTGAACTAGATCCACAGCCTTTTTTATTATTTATTTTGAGGCAAAGTCTCACTAAGTCACTAAGTTGACCAGGCTGGACTCAAACTTGCAACTTTCGTCCCTCAGCCTCCCAGAGTGCTTGCATTATAGGTGTGCACCTCTGTGAGGAGCGTCACGTTATGTTTAAGTTAGCTTCAGTTGTGCATTGCTACTTGTGACTTACAGAGTCTTGAATTTTTTAAATTAACTTAGTTTTGTACTAAAAAGGTAATAATTGAAACTGATAAAAAAATTCAAATAGGTCAAAGGACACCCTATACAAAGTAGTTCCCCCTTTCACACTGGACCCCCATTCCTCTATCTGAGAGCAACCACTATTAATAGATTTTATAAACCCTTTCAGAAACTGTCCGTGCACAGAGAAGCCCTGGTATGCTTTTTAAAAAACAAGTAAGAGTTTATTATACACACTGTTCTGCCCTTTGTTTTTCTTTTTACTTAATAATATCATGGAGATCGTTTTATACACTAACTTATCTTTAATTTAAAAAGCACATAAATAACTAAGTAGTGCTGTGATAATTAACTGCTTAGGAAAATATTACATAGGTTTCCTTCCCTACATTATGCACCAAAGTAAACTCCAAGTAGTGCATAAAGATTTAATTATAACAAACGAACTTCTCATAAATAAGGGGAAAAAGTGTGGCCGCAGAATCCTTACAGGGCAGCCTGCTGGGTGAGAGGTAGCCCTTCCAGACCCGACTTAAACATGGAAATGCAAATTCCAGAATCACAGCCCTGTGGGTGCATATGTTGGTGCTCTGTGGTTGCCATTTTTCTCCTGTTAAGAGCAGTGTCTTTGATAGGGTTTCCCAGAACACAGCCTAAGGTGAACAAGTAAGTGACTTAAAAAGGAAGTGCTCTTGGGGAAAAGTGGCAAGGGGGAGATCCACAGGGCAGGGAAAGGCAAGAAGCCAACCAAGATTGGGATTTCAGGCAAAAATCTCAGCTGTCCATATCAGAGGTAAAGGAGCCAGACTTCCACACATTGTACCCATCATTTTCTGACTCAGGGATGCCCAGGGGTCCCAAACTCCCAGCACTCTCCAGTCCCTGTGTCTGCGGACAGAGCAGCTCCCAGTGTGTGTGGGGGTGTGTGTGTGGGTAAGCGGGTACTCTAACAAGTTACAGGTGTAACATGCCCGGTGTGGTACAGGGGACCAGACACGGTGTGGAAGCAGCAGCCACAGTGTCCGCTGCAGAAGGAGTTCTTCACAGAGGTCATGAGCTAGTGAAGTTTGGGGAGGTCACATTCATGAGAAATTACGCTCTGAGTTCATGGTAAATTCTGAGAGGCTGAGAACCCAAGGCCCTCACATCTGTGGACCCTGACCCAGGGTCCAAAGGCGTCTTAGGCACCCTGCATGCAGACTGGCTGGAGCAGGAGGCTCACACGACGGCCCACAGACGAGACCCCCAGAAGGAGGCAGCGAGAGCAAGCGTGGGCAGAGGGGACACGGAGAGCAACCCCAGGAAACGCCAGAGTTGGGAGTCCTCCTTCACAATTGTCCCCAAACTGAGGCAAGAGGCAAGCCTTTGTGCTCGCACATTCCATAGTCTTCGGAGGTAGCATTGAGGTAGAAAAGAAGAAATAAAGATAGGTATTAAGGGTGCAAGGACATTTTTTATTTTAAAATTGCAGAATTTTATTTTAAGACACAAAGGTTCCAATGCCAGGCTCATGCTTTACACTTCTGTACCTTGAGCCTGCGGTTTCCCTCTAGGACTATAGATTCACATTCCACAGACCTCCACCCTCAAGGAAACAGACCTACTGACTACTGTATCTCTAAACTTCAAACATGCAAGCAGCTTGCATTCTGACCTAACCCTCTGACAGAACATAAGGAACACTGAGAATATGCAAACTAGATCAGCTGTGTTGAGGACTCCTCCAAAACATATAAATACCCCCAGCCCCAAACCAAAATGCACCTTGAGTGTCCACACTCTGTTTTTCCTGAGTGTGTACTTCTTGAACTCTGCCTAACAAATCTGTCTATGCCTCTCACTGACACATCCTGAAATGCTTTTCTGTGATGTAAGTTGGGGAACCTACTACTTACTGCATGGATGGGTTAGTTGAGGCCTCTATTTTCCCTTTGTGGGGACCTGCCTGAGCCCCATCCAGAGACAGGATCACCCTAGAGGGGGGTCATATGTGTAGGATTGCTGCCTTCTCCCTGTAAGGCAATTTCCTTAAAGAATGCAGGCATATTCCCAGCAGCCCTGGTGGTAGCAGCAAAGGCCCTGCAGAGGGGACGCTCCAGCTTGGGCTCTGGTTCCCCAGAACTTTTCTGTAGAAGGAGGAGATGTTTTAGCAGGGTGCACACCAAACCTGAGAGAGGTGGACCTCAGTTAATGACCCTCACCCTCCTGGCTTTTCCAGAGAGGACCCACCCAGGGTGTGAGGGACTAGCTGGGAACAGGCCAAAGCTCAGAAATGACAGGTCTTGGCTAGACTTGGAGAGGAGCAGGTACTTGAGGTCTGCAATACCCATTTCCCATGCCAGTCCCCTTAACTGTTACTACTTTTAAATAAATTGTCAAGGAAAGGGGAAATGGCAGTGGTGTGCAGGCAGGTAGGGAGTCATAGGTCTACTGGAGATGGCTGGAGGTACAGCATGGCTCCCTCCACCACATCTTACAAATGGAAAAATGGAGCTGTAGCCAAGGCGTGTCCTGGGAGCCAGGAGAAGCAGTAGTGCAAAATAGCACCTGCCACATGCTCTGCAGCCCATTGTGGGGCAGTGTGGACACTCAGAGCAGGGTATAAATTCCTACAAAGCTCAGGTCCAGCAGGGAGGACAGAGAGCCAGCTGAGGATGTGCTGTGGCCATGTCCCCACTCTGCCCAGTGCTGGGCCGGAGTTGGGATCTCAGGAAGACTTGGCTTTGAGTCTGGTTGCCAGGATACAGCACGGCCATGCCTAAGCATCCCTGGAAATCCCATCTCCCTGAAACACCCCCAATCAGAGCTGGAGCAGAAGGGCCAAGCCTCATTATGGGCTGAGCAGACGGTTCTTAACAAATTGTCCTCAGCAAGCTTGGCAGACAGGAATGTGTGGGCAGCTCAAATGCAGGAAAACTGGGGAGGGTCCAGATGACCAGGTGCTGGGTGAGGAGGGTTTGTGTACCACCCCAAAATCAGCAGTAGCCAGTGTCCTTGCTGGGGAGGTGGTCATTGTTCTCCCAGAACCACACCCAAGAACATGGTTCCCTTACCCTGAACAGAGACCCCTGTCCCTAGCACCCCTCCAAGTCCCTTTGGAACCAGGTGCCAGGACCTAACATTATGGATTACTCTCCAAACCAGGAAGGGCAACTAAGAACTCAGGATGAAGCTCTGTTTACACTGGTATTGATCCAGGCTTGCAGTGACTCAGAGGTCAGCAAGAACCAGACTTGCTTATGGAAGGTAAGAGAGTTTCCCGACTGGCAGGCATGAAGAGTTTGGATGAACACAGAACATTTCCTTAGGCAGTGTCTCCTCCCTCCTGACCCTGCTGTTTGGGAGGGGCTGCTCATGAAGTCATGGCTGGTGTATTTGGGGCTTGAACCCAGGTCCCAAGCATAAAGGGATTATATGGAGGACTTGGAAGTCTAGGAGGAGGTTTTTCTGGGAAGTGGGAGAGAGCAGCTTCCCATACACAACTTGAGAGAGCATCAGACAGCTGACTCGGGAAGGCTATCCCACTTTCCAGTGGGAGGACAGAGGGGCCATGACACCAGCCATACGCCCCTGATTTCTGATAATGGCTGCAAACCTGACATGCTCCAGGACAACATCCAAGATGCAGATGGGCTTTGGTATCCCACCTCAGTCTCTTCTGGCTCCCTTTGAATGGCCTGTAGAAACTGTCTGGATGGGATGCTAGGTAGAGAGTCTCCCTAACGTTTTCAGTTTGTTTAAGTGCTTCATCTGGGAACTGAGGCTGGTGGAGATGTCTCTGTCTGGGCAGGAGGGTTAGGAAGAAAGCAGAAGCCCTAAGCTGGGGCATCCAGAGGATGGATCCAAGACGGCAAAGCACATGGAACTGGTGCAGGAGCTGGAGCACAGGCTACCAGCCCCACAGAAGGAGTCCTAGCTGTCTAGGGTGCTATGGCTTTTGTCCCTCCTGGACATTGTCCCCAGGAGTCCTAAAGGAAGGGACTTGTATCCACACTTGGGCTGGGATGCCAGGTCTAAACGTAACTGGGAGTAGCTTCTGGGCAATGCTCAACCTAGAATGTTCCCTTCATTGTTAAAGTGAGATTTGTTTTTAGCAGAGGGGGCGGATGCCACCTCTATATCCTCATTGAGTTGTCTTTGAAGCCCCCTGGGGCACAGCCAAAAGCATTGCTTTAATAGGAGCATATGACTGTGCAGCCCAGAGGCAAGGGACCTCCCTTCCACTAATGGTGGCCTTGTTTGCAAGGACCTCCAGCTGGACGGAGCCTCCACCTGCAGAACCACGATCTGAGGCTCCGTCCTCACCCCAAGCAGGTGCTCTCTGGAACATCTGTGCAGAGAATGTCACTCAAAAGAGAGGAATGAGGTCCTGGATAATCACCCAGGCTAGAGTAAATGAAAAAGTGCTCCTTATGAGCTCAGGCAAATTCAGCAGGGCCAGGATGAGCTTCTGCAACATGGGCTCTTTAGGTCAACATTGGGAAGGGATCCTCCCTCAGGGCTGTGAATGGATCCAAAGTCCTTTTGCAGTTGTTCTGAATGAACGGGATACAGTTCCTTGTATCATAAAGCATTTGCCAACAGGCTCCAACCAGTAACCTAGCAAGTGAGTTCTTCGGAATTGCTGGAGGTGACAGTGGAGGCTCAGTGTGTCAGCCGCTCACCCCGGAGTTCTGCAAAGTTGTATCCCTGGAGGCCACCTTGCCCCGCTTCCCCGGGAATGGTGCAGAGGAAGGGCATCGCCACTCATCAGGAGAGAGCTTTGCTGTCACCGCATCCTCTGACTGCTGCGCGGCAAGTGTGTTGTCGCTCTGATTGTTGTGTTCGTCAGTACGTGGGGAGAATAATGTGTAAAGGTGGGAAAGTTTGCTACTTAAAACCACCATTGTTTCTGGGAGATGGCTTAAAAATTCAGAATCTCTCTTGTTCCCAGAGGGTCTGGTTTTTTTCACTCCGCCATGACCTTCGTGTGTCGGGGGCATTCCTGGGGGCATGCCTCTGGGACGGTGCAGAAATCAGGGGACCCAGCCAGAAGGTGGGAGACCATGTCTGCTGTAGAGGAGCGGGTGCCCAGCAGGCAGCTCTCTGCGGAGGCCGATAACTCTCTCTTAGTTGACTTGGAGAGGTTGGGGCAGGTGGACCGTGATGAGTAAATCACAGAGGCATGATACAGTGCGGAGGACTAGAATCAGCAGAGGCGGCAGCCGGGCCAGCAGTGCCATGAGAATATAACTCATCCCCCTCCCTTCTTTGAGCTCAGGTTTGCAGAAATCCCAGGCAAGTTATTAGACTTTCTGTTGCATTTGAAATATTACCTATATCATAAGGGGCAGCTGGGTTATTTTTGTTAGATTTTAATATTGTTTTTGTCTAATGTTTAACTAATGTTATCAAGGCAATGCATGCACATAATCCAAAAAGTCAAATATTACCCAGAGACCTATCATAGGAGCAATAGTTCTGTTTCCTACCCCCACCCCAATCTTGCTCCCAGGGGCAATACATTTTTGGACTCCCAGTGGTCACGTAGCCTGGTCCTTCTAGATTTCTTATCTTTCTTGCCTTCTGGGAGGCTGAACAAGAAATATGTCGGTCTTGTCACTGGGTGGCCTCATGTGGTGTCTGCAGCTCTTCTTTCAGGGACAGACTTGCATTCTGCTGATAGTCTAGCCAGGAATGCGTAATTGTGTGTGTGGTGGGGGGAGCGGTGTGTGAGTGGTGTGCACAGTTTATGTAGTATGTTATATGTTTTGGGGTATGATACATGTGATGTGTGCACATGGTATGTAGTGTGTACATGGTGTACGTATAATGTGACTCACGTTTGTAGTGTTTGTGTGTTTGAATGTGTTGGTGTGGTGTGCAGATGGTGTATGGAGTGTCTCTATGTTCCCGAGGTGTGGTACATTTGTGGGTATTTGTATGGGTGGATATATTTGTATATGTATGGATGTGATATTTATGGTGTGTGGTATTTGTACATGCGTGTATGGGTATGATTATGGTTGTGGGGTGTGTGTGTGTGTGTGTGTGTGTGTGTATGCATGTGCACATGGATGTGCTAGTTGTGCTGTCTAATGGGGAAAACCTCACATCTGATGAGCAGAGGAGGCAGAGCAATCCTCACTGTTCCCCAGTCCTCTATTATGTCCGGTGCCCCAAATTTAACTCCTTCATTCAATTTTGTATCGAGATGAACTTTAGCTTCTCATTTCCTGGCCTTACAGCAAGGGGAGAGGATCTGATTAAAGCTCTATCTACAGCGTTAGCCAACTCTCCCATTATTTTTGAAATTTTTGCTTAAATATATATAAACATAATATTTACCATTTTACCTTTTTAAAGTATGCAATTCAATGGCATTAAGTACACTCACAGTGTGATAAAACCCTCATTACTGTTTCCAGAATTTTTCACGATGCCAAACAGGAACTCTGAATGCCGTAACACCAAGCCCTTCTGCCCCCAGCAAACCACTATTCTACTTTCTTAAATTTTCCATATTCTAGATATTTCATATAAATGGAATCACACTACTTTTGCTTTTGTAACTGGCTTGTTTTACTTAGCATATTTCCCAGGCTCATCCAAATTATAGATATCCACGTGTCAGAATTATTGTTTGTTAAAATTTTATTATATGTGTATATCACTTTTGGTTTAATCATTCATCTGTTGATGGACACTGGGGTTGTTTTCTCATGTTTTGCTGTTGTGGATGATCCAGCTGTTATCATTAATATATAAGTATGTGTTTTCATCTCTATTTTCAAGTACTTTGGGAACACACATAGGAGTGGAGAGGCTGGATGACATAGTAGTTCTACGCTGAACTTTTCTGAGGAAAAACTCACCTGCTTTCCGCAAGGGCTTTACCATTTTTATCTTCCATTGTTTTATTCTCATCAGCTATGCACAAGAGTTTCAATCCATATCCTCATCATCATTTGTCATTTTTCACTTTAAAAAATTACAACCATGCTGATAAATGTGAGGTGACATAATCTCAGTGTGGATTTGACTTGAATTTCCCTAGTGACTAATGATGCTGAGTATCTTTTCCTGGGTTTATTGGCCACTACTATATCTTCTTGAAAGAAGTGTTTATTCAAATCATTTGCCCATTTTTGAAACTGAGTTTATGGTTGATTTTTAGGAATTCTTTTTATATTCATTCATTCATTCATTATATATTTATTCATGATCAGATTATGATTTGCAAATATTTACTTCCCTTATGTGAGTTTTCTTTTCACTTTCTTTTTTTTTTTTAATTTTAGAAACATAAAAGTACAAAAACATATTGACAAACAGACACCCATTATCATAGAAAATAGTGCAATCACAACTAATCTATAGACAAGGTGATATGGTCTCAACAGTTGTTGTTGCTTTATCCATTGATATCTTCGAATTGTAGATGTATGGACCCATATACAGACATGCAAATTTAGTCAGACACTTTCTTGATGAAGTTCCTAGAGGCACAATAGTTTTTAAATTTGGCAAAGTCCAATTTATCTATTTTTCTTTTATTGCTTGTATACTTAGTCATAAATAAGTTGTTCAGAGCCCAAAGCCAATAAAGTGTTTTCACTTATATTTTCTTATAAGAGTATTATAGTCTTTGCTCTTAAAGTTAGAGGTCTGATCCTTTTAAATTTTTGTGTAGTATAAGGTAAAGTTGCAAATTCATTCTCTTCTATGTTAATATCCAGTTTTCCTAGACTATTTATTGGAAAGACTGCCCCATTCCCATGGAATCTTCTTGGCAACCTTGTTGAAATCCACTGATTATTTATGTGATAGTTTACTTCTTGGCTATCTATTATATTTTATTGGTCTGTTTTATCTTCATACAAGTGCCATACTGTTTTGATTAAGAAAACTTCAAAATAAGTTTTAAAATAATGAAGGATACATCTTCTATCTTTGTTTCCTTTTTCAAGGTTGTTTTGGCTGTTGAGGTCCCTTGAGATTCTATACATATTTTTGAGTGTTTCTATTTCTCAAAAAATTGCCATTGGGATTTGATCAGCATTGCATTGTATTATTTATCTTCTCTTTCTGTCTTCTTTGTAAATGTCCATGTTTGATTCTGTACATTTTCCTACTTTTGCTGAATCTCATAAGTTCAGCTATGGTATGTTTTTATTTTGACTCACTAGACAAACAGATATAATACAAGGTATACAAATGTATAAGAATTTACAAGATTGGCTTACAATGGCCGCCCACAGAGTTGGGTGTAGAAGAGTGCAAAGGGGCTGTTTGCATTAGGGAATCTGAAGGATCCAGTCACAGACCTGGACCTCCATGTAGTGTTCCTGTGAGTCTGTATGGGGATGCTGACAGGTCTGTGATGGAAGGCTGAAGGGTCAGCTCTGGAAGCCCAAAAGGTCAGTGTTGGGAGCTGAATAATAACTCAGTTTCGGTAGAATGCAAACTCTTCTCCTACATACCTACACCTTGCCCCTGTACATTATTACTGTCACAGATTATATTATACATGACATACTCATTAACACAGACTTAAAATTATTGTTATATGCAATTATTTTTTGAATCACGTAAGGAAAGAGAGACACAATATACACCAAATCAAAAGTATAAACCCAAACTAAATCAAACAAAAATGGTTATAAATCAAACCAAAAATATTTGATTTTATATTTACCTATGTAGTTACCTTTACTGATGTTATTTCTTCTTATTGCTTCAAGTTACTATCCAGTGTATTTTTATTTCACTCTGCAGGACTTTTTAAAATATTGTTCTAGGAAGGTGTAACATTAATGATTTCTCTGAGCTTTTGTTTACTTAGAGATATCTTGGCTTCTCTCTCATTCTTAAAGCATTGTTTTACCAAGGAAAGAATTTTTTACTAAGTTTTTTCATTCAAGACATTGCAGTGTCATCATACTGCTTTATGCCATCATGGATTCTTATGGGAAATAAGCTGTTAGTTTTATTGAGAATATCTTGTATGTGATGGATTACATTTCTCATTCTGTGTTCAAAATTTTCTCCGTGTCCTTGTGTTTCAATAATGTGAGTGGATCTCTAAGCTTATCCTGCTTGGGATTAAATGGCTTTCTTGGATGTTTATATTATGTCTTTCATCAGATTTGGGAAGTTTTTGGCCATTATGTCTTTAAGTACTTTTTCTGTCCCTCTCTCTCTTCTGTAATTTCTGTAATTCATATTTAGTATATTTTATGATATCCCTCAGGACCTTTAGGCTCTATTTTGCTTCACTCTTTTTTCTTTCTGTTCTTCAGACTCAATCATCTCAATGATCTCATCTTTGAACTCGTGGGTTTACTTCTTTTGCTTGTGTGAATCTTCTGTTGAATACCTCCAGTGAGTTTTTTATTTCACTTATTGCAGTATTTGGCTCTAAAATTTCTGCTCAGTTTCTTCTTGTGAATTTCTCTTCACTGTTATCATTTTTACATCATTTTTCTAATTTCTTTTTGTTCTTTGTAGTTTTCTTCTCACTGAATGTTGATTAATGCCCTTGACTTACAATGTCATGACTTATATGTCATGTTTGGTCTATCTCAGGCATGATTTCTGTCAATATCTTTTCTCTGTAAACAGATCATACTTTCTTCCTTATTTGAAAGTTTGTGTTTTTTTAAAAGATGGGATATTCTACATGTCATACAGTGGTAAATCTGGAACTGTAATTTTCCTATTACTCAGAGATCATTGATTTTTCTTAGACAGAGCTAGGGCCATCCACTTGACTTTTCCAGGGTATTTCTGTGAAGTCTATATTCCTTATTGAATGTGGTCACCAAAGTTCCTATTTCACTGTCCATTGTCCTGACAAAGATTCTGCTAAATGTTTGGCTCCTAAAAGTGTGTGGGAGTGGGATGGAGAGGACAGGAATATCATCTCTTTAAATCCCCTCACAGTAGGGAAACTCCTTCAATTCCTGGGATTTGAGACAATGGCCAGCCTCTAGGATAGCCCTTCAGTGATCAAAAGAAGTGATTAACAGTCAAAATACACAACCCTGATATGGACTACCTTGGCACCAGCAAGGTAAACCAACAGCAACACAGGCCGCCATCCTCACAGTTGCCCGCCAAAGGGTTAGTGGGTGAGGATGCAAGCAAACACGGACATTTATGAAAATGTACTTGCCTCTTTATCAGGTTTTCTCCTGGACACTGGAAGTGTTCAACCAGACCTCAGAGTTCCCAGTAATTGATTCAGGCAGCTCTTGGTATTATTTTTGTAGAGAAACAGATTCCTGGAGCTTTCAACTCTGCCATTTCCTGTAACATCACCTAACTTCCCTGTGTTCAGTCCTCCCAGCCCTCAGTCCCAGCTCCAGCTTCCAGAGCCCAGGCCCTCTCCTGTTGACCAGGAGTCTATGGTCAACGAGCACATTCTCTTACCCCTACCCTGTCCCCTCTGGAGCACCTCAGAGGTCACTTTATTGGCTCTGATAAATTAGATTGCACTCTTCTTTCTATGTCTGCCTTCCAAAAGTCATTGAAATCTGTCCTTGCTTTTATCTTCTCAGCTCCTTTAGGGTAGTCGGTTTATCTCTTGTAAAACTGCTCCACTTTCGCAGTGGCAAGGCAGAACAGGATGTGGGGGTATCTGGAGTTGAACGGGGGCATCAGGGGCTGTGTCTGTGCAGCACATTGTTTCGGTGCGAACCAGCTCTGCCGCCGTCAGCAGTCATTCTGTCCCTCCACGGTCCGCAGAAGTGACGAGGCCGGGAGTTTGCAAGGTTTGCGCCCAATGCTGTGGATGAATCACGGCAAGAGGGTCGGCGCTGGGCTGCATTTGTGCAAAGTTGAGTCAAGGTAGCATATCTAGGGGTTCCAGCCATATTACAAGAAGAGACACCGAGTCTCAAGCAGGTTGGAACCTAGTCCTATGGAATTCCAGGGCAGCCTGCTACTACAGCTTTGTTCTGAGTCCAATTTACCCTGAACAGAATTGGCGAATAACAGGCATCTCTCATCGGGGGAGCTACCTGAGCCATCTGGGTGCAGGAGTGGGCGAGCCTGTCTCTTATCTAATTGCAAATGGATGTCAGTAACTCTCCCAGGCCCAGAGAAAGCCTCTCTTTTCCCTGTTCTTTGGTGTTTAATATTGAGTTTCGGCTCAGCTGCTGTCAAAGGACCTACAGGAAAATCCGTTTTTATTGAAGCTGAAAAGGTCAGTTTTCTTGGACGTCTCCATGGTGAAAACAATAAATGCAACTCATTCATGCCCTTATGCCATGTAGGCTCTCTGGCTAGAATGACCCTTGGAGAAAAAGCATCTGAGACTTTAATTATGTTTCCCATCCTTCCAGATTACAGTGTCTGTAGAAGGGATGGACTAGGCTACTTTCCTCTGTGGGTCACTAAGAAGATAGGTGGTCAGGGAGTCGGTCACCCTGCTGTGTGACACTTGGCTTAGCCCAGACAAGCTCTAAGTAGTAGGCCCACTGGCTTAGAATAGCAGGTTCCTCACTTGGTCTCAAATGTGGCCCCCACAGTTACGTGACTTCTATAGTCCAGGGCTTTTCCCATCATGAACCCAAATTTACAGGAGAGGTTTAGCCCGTCTGCTATCTGAATTCCACCTGCAGTAGAGACCTCTGCTAGGGAAGCCTGAACCTCTCAGACTCAGCTCCTGGGCATTGCCAGTCTCTGCTCCCAGAGGGGCCCCCCACAGCCTGGGGCAGCTGAGCCGCCCAAGAACGGGTCCACTAGGAGCACAGGCACATCTCACTTGGGATGGGCTGAGAGTGGGTACAGGCGTGGCAACTCATGAAGGCAGAAAAACGTACTGGAAAGGCAAGAAGAGGCCATTCGAAGGAGGGCAGAATGCAGGGGGTGCAGGGAAGAAACCCAAGGCCAGCCCTGTATTTATGTTCTTGTAGGTCCTCTTTCTTCATTAACCTAAGAGATTAGATGGTTTTACAGCTAATTTTTGATGCTTGATTTAACCTCTCTGGTTGCTGCAACAGAACATCTAAGATCCAGTAATTGATAAAGAATAGAAGTTTATTTAGCTCCCGGCTCTGCAGGCTGGGAAGTCCAAGAGTTGGTGCCAGCATCTTTCTGCTTCATAACCTGGCACTAAGCATCACCTGGGAAGAAGAAGCAAACACACTAGCTCAGGAGTCTTAGTCAGTACCTCTCCATGTCTCTTTCTGTCTCTGTCTCTCTGTCTCTGTCTCTCTGTCTCTCTCTGTCTCCCTGTCTCTCTCTCGCTCGCTCTCACTCTCACTCTCTCACACACTCTCTCTGTCCTTTCTTTTTGGTACTGTGGCCTGAATGCAAGGCTTTTGCACTGAACTATATCCCTAGCCCTTGATCTTTCTTTTGAAATGGTCTTGCTAAGTTACCAAGCTAAGTTCAAATGGGTAGTTCCCCTGCCTCAGCCTCCCAGAGTGCTGGGATTACATGGATGTACTGCCTGACTCTTCCTTTTTATAGAAGTGCCACCGTGGGCTCCATCTTCGTAACTTCGTCCAATCCTGCTTACCTCCCAGAGGCTCCTCTTCCAAATATCTTTAACACATGGCCTTCAGGACTGTTTCCAAGGTATGAACTTGGGAAACACATTCAAGCCATAGCAATGTGTTCTGTGTGTGTGTGTGTGTGTTTGGCTGTTCTGTTTTTGTTTTGAAACAGGGTCTCACTGTGTAGTGCAGGCTGGCCTCAAACTCACAGTGATCCTCCTACCTCAGCCTCCCAAGTGCTGGGATTACAGGAGTGCGCCACCATACCAGGCAGCAACGTTTATTAGTTTTATCTGCTATACATAAACTCTTTTGGCCTACAGATGATCTGCCTCAATTAGTAAAATTTTTCTCTCTATTTTTTACTTTTTTTTCTTTTCAGTTAATTATATTCTTCATTAGCAACCCTATCCTCATTGGATTTCCAGTGTCTTTTCTTTAAATTGTTGCTTTCTCTTTACTTTCAGCACATTCTAAAAGAACACTCTCAAACTCACAGTCCCTGCTGCTGAATCGATTGTCCACGGGGCATCTCTGGATTCTCGCTGTCACCGGTGCCTTTTAAATTCTGCTGTTTGCCTTCTCAGAGAGTCTATCCAACTTCCAGCTCCATTTGGACCACAGCCAGTTTTCATCTTCTCCTCATATCTTTGATTTCAGAGTTATTATTCTGGGTATTTTTCAACTCAATATCTGTTTCTTAGAACAAATACTTTTGGAATTCTGGTCTTTCTCCTTCCTTGATATTATTACAATATAGTTTTCCGCTCCAGCCTCCTTTTCTTCAGCACCCTGAGGTTTCTGGCTGCTAAGGTGGGCATGTGCCTCGTCCCACTGTGTACCTGAGAGTCACTCCTCTTATTCAGGAAAGGGGCCCCTGGACAAGAGGCTGGGCCCAACACAGTGATGAGGGGACACTCAGCACAGCTGGTGGTCTCTGGGAACAAAAGGTGCTAATGTACAAGCCACTCCTGTGCCCGGCCCAGCTCTGCAAGGTAGAGGAGTTCAGGCAGGAGTTTCTCCACCCCAGGAAATAGCCAGCCCAGAGAAACCTCCCAGCCCCCAAGGGCTTCTCCCTGAAGTCAAGCCTGTGCTCAGGCCCTGGGGTTGGGGCCTCTGAAGTCCCTTGATACGTGCTGGGTACTGGCCCCACCTCTCCCTGGCTATGCCCACTGCCTACCCTACACTGGACAGAAGGTGATGTGTATGATATTCCACGAACATTTCCTGTGCTGACCTTCCCTGACACCAGACCACTCCAGGTCTGCTCCAACAAACTGTCATTCTGGTCTCAGTTGCCCAGAAACTGCTTGAGGCTTGCAAAATGTGGCTGATGCTTAAGTTTCAGTAGGACCTCTCTGAAATTTGTTTTCCTCCCCCACTGTCTTCATTGCACATAAGAGATTGGAGGCCTTTCCCTTACACCACCACTTTCATGCACACATCTCCTGCCCGGGATGGACTATGTCCATTATGACCAACCACCTGGATGCTGTTTTTTTGTCGAGGAGACTGTCAATTGAACCCAAGGTCTTCACACTGAGCTATATCCCCATCCTTTTTATTTCTCATTTTCAGACAAGATCTTGCTAAGTTGCCCAGGTAGGACTCAAACTTTGCATCCTCCTGCCTCAGCCTCCCACAGTGCTGGGATTACAGGCATGTGCCACCATGCCCAGCTGTCTCTGAATACTTTTTACATATATCTGTGGCTAAAGAATCTGGTGAATGATTTTTCCTACTGAAACTTTAATAAAGGACAAAAATACGTTGCACATTGTGACAAGGTTGATGACATGTCTTGGGAATTTGGAGACAGAAAGCTCAGCTTTGTCTGAAGATGTGGAACTAACAGCATCTACTTCAAGTTCCACAGCTAAAATTAATTAGACAACCGGTCCCCACAAATCCCTCAGATCAGTACCTAGTACAGGGAGATCAGGAAGTGATACTTAGGCATTATTTATGATACTAAAATTATCATACTTATTTCTGTTATAACACAAGCCCCGTGGTTAAATTGCCATGCTATGGCTAAATCACATTTTGGATTTATAGTGGTACATAGAGCAACCCTCCAAAATACAAAGGGCCTCAAGTTGAGATTATGCTCTTACCTCCAATGCAAAGCCCTAAAGTTTATTAAAGAACATTGGTAGATAAGCATGCCATTTCTGAGACGGAAAAGAAACCACTGTGTTATTTGGGTTTATCTTATAAAACTAATCTTACCCCAAACTCTTCCAAGAGTTGCAAATAGAACATGTGCATGTGTGTACAGTCATGTGCTATATAATTAAATTTTGCTCAATAAACCAACAGTGACAATCTTATAAGATTATCATGTAAAAAAGATTATCACGGAGTTAGGCTTGGTGGCACATGTCTATGATCCCAGCACTCAGGAGGCTGAGGCAGAAGGATTGCTGCAAGTTTGAGACCAGACTGGGTTACAAAGTGAACTCAAGTCCAGCCTGAACTGCATAGTGAGACCCTGTCTCAAAATGACAACAAATAGCAACAACAATAAAACAAACACATAAAAGATTATCAGAGAACTTGTACGACCTAGCCTACGCTGTCGCTCTTGTAAAATTGTAGCACAATGCACTGAACACCACTTACCAATGATGTGAAAGTATAGCATGTAATTACATTATATCACGTGATACTTGATAGGGAGACTAAGTGACTTTGTTACTGGTTTATATATTTACTATACATTTTTTTCTTTTGAGATGCAGGTCTCATTATGTTGCCTAGGTTGGCCTGAACTCCTGGCCTTGTGTGATCTTCCTGTGTCATCCTCCTGAGTAGCTGGGACTACTGGGGAGCCTCACGATACCCAGGTACTTATCACACAATGTCTTTTATTATTATTTTAGAGTGTACTACTTAGTTTTTTAAAAAGATGGTTTACTGCAAACATTACACTGTGCTATAGTGGCAGCATCACAGGTCTGTTGATGATGCCATGAGAATAGGACAGGTTTACTGCACAGGTACTAAGCTATGTAGGTTTGTGTTCACACACTGAAATCACCAAGTGATACACTTCTCAGCTCAAGCCCTGTTTGTAAGTGATACATGACTATGCACACACAGACCACACTGTAGAGGGAATAATCTATACCTCATTTTGTACCCTGTGCAATGGGGTTCTCCTTATGAACCCAGAGTCAGGCCCTTCTTCCCTGGGGCTCTGAATCCTGGAAAGCAGCCTCCCAGCCCAGAGCTCCACTCACTCATTGGTGCCTTTTCCAAAAATTCACTATGAAGGAATTTTCTTCTCAGAGGAAAATTGGTAAATGAAGCTGTCTCTGCTCTGTGGCCTGAGACAGTAAGGAGAACAAACTTTGTGCATTCTCTAGCATCAAGGCCACTGATGTCTGCATCAAGGATGGTCCCTCATCTCTGTGCTCAACTGGACACTCCCAGCCTCCCACAGTCCCTGTTGGCCCCTGCTTTGTGGACTTATGTGACCACTTTACTGCCACAACTCTGACACTTCCCCATGAGTGGCTGTAAGCAGCTGTACAACCTCCCTGAGCTTCTGTGTAAATGGGCTCCCTGAGCCTGTAAAATGGGCTCATGGCACTGCTCCTAGGTGAGGAGCAGATCTGTAGGGAGAAGAGGCATGCAGATGGACCAACTCCGTTAGCACAGCTGTGAGCTACCACCCTGCATTCTCTGGCCCAGTGGTTTGCCAAGCTATTAAATCTCTCTCTCTCTCTCTCTCTCTCTCTCTCTCTCTCTCTCTCTCTCTCTCTCTCTCTCTCTCTCTCTCTCCTCTCTCTCTCTTGGTACCTGCTATCGAACTCAGGACCTTGTGCTTGCCAGGCAGGTGCTTGTGCCACTGAGCTATATCCCTAGCTAGGCTGTCAAATCTCACATCTCCACTACTGCCCTCCCAAATGCTCCTTGGTCCATTTAGGTGGCCTTCAACATCATGATCCACTGTAGCTCAGCTGTCACCTCCACAGCTGGTAAGTTCCACTCATTTAGCCACCAAATTCCTTAGCAGTCCCCCAGGCCCCGTCTTCCTCCACCCCATCAGCCAGGAAGAGGGAAGAAGGAACTCAGTTCATCTGACCTGCAGCGGTCAAGGAAGAGTCTATGAACCCAAGAATGACCCTTAACTGCAAGCCCTGCCATCAGCAAAACCTGAAGCAAGCTATTAAGAAGGGAATAGGACTCACTGCTGACAATGAATTTGTGTCCCACAGTGGTGAGGCACAGTGTCCCCTGGGGTAGAGACTGTGCCCACTGAGCACTTTCTGAAGCCATTAATATAGCCTGTTCCCTAATGGCACTGACACTGGCAGATGGGGCCAGGGCAGGAGAGGGCAGGAGCAGGATGTCTACCCAGGCCCCTTGCCCTGTGCCTACCTGATTTGATGCAACTTTGGGTAAATTTGCTCAATAAGGTGGTTGTTCCTGGATTGGAAAACACAGGCTATTTTGCACAAATAACAGGCACCAATGTACCTATCTGTATACAAATGTACATACAGATATGTGCACATATGCAGCCTGCATACACGCAGACACACACAAAGCCACAGGCATCTGAGCACCCTTCCTGTATGTGGAGCCCCTGAGTGAGGCTACTCCCCGGCCTAGCTGGCTCTCCCTCCCCCTGGCTCTGGGTGGGCCCAGGAGGTTGCAGCAGTCTGACTAGCATGAGATGCCTGCTCCCCATCCTTGTCCCCCAGGCCTGGCCTGGGCTGTTCCAGGAGGCAGCTGCTGCTGTTTCATTTTCTATTTTCTTCTCCCATGGAGGAGACTTCAGAAACCTGAGCTGCCCAAGGGTATGAGCTGTGTGCATTGCTGTACCAGATTCATTTCAGAATCTCTAGTGGTGGTGTTGGACTATGTTTAAAAAGAAAACAATGTCTTGCCTAGGCATGGACCTTGAATGAGTGTACACATATATACATAACACACCCTCAGATGCATAGAGGAATGCATGTTGACCCCAGCCCATACACTCACAAGTGAGAAATACACACATGCACATGTTTACATGCTCACACAGACATGAGCTCACCACATACAGATACACACACACACACACACACACACACACACGCATAGCACACATAAAAAGCACAACACAAAGTAGTCAAACACACATATGTGCACCTGTAGACTCTTGCAGTGAAGCAAGCACACATGTGCGCCCATGCCAAAGCAGGGTAGGATGCCGGGAGAATCCTGCAGCAGGCTGGGAAATCCTGCCTGTCTTCTTTGGCACCCCCAGTCGAGGAAGGACCCTTTGCTGGATGCCTTGGCTGACCTCCAAGAGAAAGGGAACAGAAAACACTGATTTCACCTTCTAGTTGTTTTGCCCCTGTCTGCCTGCTGACCTGCCCCTGTTCCAGGCACTCCCCTCCCCCGACCATCCATCTGCGCTCAGGGTGGCCTCCAGAGCACTCTGACCCCAGCTTGGAGCTGCAGAGACAGCCTGAGGGAGGAGCCTAGGCTGTCCCTGACACTTCACTTCACCCCAAGTGTCCCCAACATAGACCCTACCCTGTGCTCCAGGAACCCTAAGTTCCTCTCCTTGAACAGACCAGGGGGTGGTGGATGCCTTTGACAGTCATCTTTCTTCCTGCCATGTGTTTGCCTCCTCTGAACCCCTATGCATCCTTCCAGGCTGACTTGAATGCCCTGTGACCTCTCCAGCCCAGGAACAGCTGGGCCTCCCTCATCTGCCACCCCCAAGCTGGACATCCATACTTTCATTGCTGTCTTTGTCACAGTGGCAACCAAATGAGGCTTGGTTGTCTCTGCCTTGCTCGCCTCTGGAGCACAGACTCTTTCTTCCCTCCTTGAATGTGCCCCAGGCTCCCCGCCCCCCAATAGATACTGGTGAAACAGAAGACCTAGTGCATGTGCTGGTGGTGTTAAGTTGCAGTCAGTCCTGTTATTTGGAGACTAGAACCTAGGCTAGCAGAGAAGAATCCCTTTAAGAAACAAAATCCTTTTTTTTTTTTTTAAGTCCAACTGTGTGCCCAGGGAGAAGGCTCTGCAGAGAGAACTCAGCAAGGGAAATGCCACCTCCCAGCTGCATTCATCAGAAAGTGCCCTCCTACCCTGGGAAACTCCACTTTCTAAGTAAAAAGAGAAATCAAATCAGATGTTCTGTATTCAAATCTGTATAGATTTCAGATAATTAAATGGAGACTTTGCATGATCATCCAGCTGTGGCTCAGATGAGATTTCTAGTCTCCCAGGGCACAGATGTATCACATTGCAGTGAAAGCTGAATGGCAAAAGGAGAAATATTCCTATGGTAGAGGCACCAACGAAGGGTAGCACATCTCCAGGTCTCTTCTCAGAAACGGACCCTATGCCCAGTGGGCACCCACAAATAGCAAGCCTCTGCCAACGCTGAACGTGTCATTTATTCCTGTCCCAGGAGCCTTGGAGAGAACAAACTGATTTTTCTCCTCACCCCCCCCATAAGGTCAACTCATTCCAATGTGAGGCTTTTGCCTTTTAAAGATATTTCAGATCTTTTGGTCTTAAGTTTCCACATTTATCATTAAAGCAATTATCAGCTAAAAATGCTCCCTTTCCTAAAACAATGCCATCAGATGGCAGGAGCATATTTAAAGTTATAAATAACTTCCTTTCTCCCTACTACCTGTTTGCGATGCTATATAAATCTTTAGGTGTGCAAATTCCATCGTTACTAATGTTCTTTAAAACGTAATACAACTTTTCTCATTAAAATAAGCCAGCCAATCAAAACAAGCCCCTCGCAGACCCTCCTCTGTATACTGGCAGTATTTGCATTGCAGAACAACTGTAATTTTATTCATGGGTTGGCATAGCCTCGGCCCATCAGTAATTAAACAAGGAACAGCTGTCACTCGGAAGCATCCTGGGCAGACAGGATAGAATAATGAGGCTTTATGGATGGGCTCAGCAGTAGGGGGCTGGCATGGCTGGGGCCCTGGTACAGGGATGGGGCTGGTACAGGTGGGGACTGGCATCGTTTATGCTCTGAGCTGTCCCTGCCTCACCCATGCCAGACCTTCCTTTTTTATTCTGAGGAAAGAGGGGGAAGACACTGCACAGAGATTGGGAGAGACAGGAGGGATTTGCCTTAACATGTACACACTTCTGGAGGCTGTGTGGAACCTAGCAGAGGTGGACTCAGGAGGGTGGGGAGCCTTTCCAGTTTTTACCTTATATCTTTTTGTGCTGTTTGAAATAGTTTAACAAGCAAGCAGGCATTCCCTGTGAAACAGTACAGCCTAGAGAATAACCTTGAGCTGACACTTCTGCCTCTGGGCCTTAATGTCCTCCTCCAAACAGAGTGGGCCGTTGGAGGGGGTGGGGAGGTGTCTGTAGGACTCAGTACAGAGGTCTTACTGGGGCCCTTTTGGAGTGGATCCATTCATTTCCAGTATGGCCCAGACTAGGGTCCAGTCCCGTCTGCCATCTGTCCCTCTAGTAGCCTCCACCTGTGCTCCTTTGCATCTCCCTAGCTGCTAGTCTGTAGGGTGGCTCTCGGGAACTGTTTCTCCCTCCTCCTTCTTCCTCTAGGCATTTCCAGGTCCTCACTGCAGGGACAAGGATGACGTCACCCAGAGCCCCGAGAGAGAGAGAAAGCCGTATCAAAGGCCCCAAAGCAATACCTTGGGCTCTGATTCCTGCAGGCTCAGGTTCCTGCCCATCCTCGGGATAGTCCCTTTACAGGACTCTGTACCCTGACCCAGGCTTCCTGCTAGCTGGAGGCTGAAGGAAGGAGTGGCCTTCCTCCAGGAGAGCTTCTTGCCTTGTCTGGCCCTCAGGCAGGTAGTTTTGCCCACACTGGACTCAGGGAATAAGTCGAGCAGACTTGGCCAGCCGGGTTAGTGCCAAAGGGTTTCTCCGTGGGGGGCTTTGAAGGAGGGGTCCAGCCCATGACCTGGGGTGGGAGGGGAGATATTCTAAAGAGAACCAGCAGATACTAACTGTGGTGTCAGGAACTAACAGACCCATGTCTTGTACCACAGTGGCAGTGGGAGGGAAGGACAGAGCCTCTGCAGTGCCGTGGATGGGATACTGCCTGTCCTAGGTGTGCAGAGGTGCAGGAAAGGGCTGGGACCATTCTCAGGCTGGGTGAGAGGCAATGGCTGGCAATCCGTGCAGCATCACTGAGGGGAGGGACCTATCAAGTCATTGCTGTGGGAATGAGGGTGGCCAGCTGTCAGGCTGTGTCCTCTAGGGTCCAGACCCAGAGACAAGGGCATCTCCATCACATGCTACAACCACACACACTGAGGAGTGCAGGGGCTTGGCTATTCCCAAGATTCCCTTGGGTCTGATTGTCTTCCTGTACTGTGAGGGGTTTTTTGTTAGTGTTGGTGGTGGTCATCTTGTATTGTTTTCTGGTACTAGGGATTGAACTCAGGATCCTTACACTGAACTACATACCACCCCTATTTCTCTTTCTTGCTATGAGACAGAATCTCACTAAGTCACAAAGTGGCCTAGGTTGGACTCAAACTTACGGTCATCTGGCATCAGCCTCCCACAGTGCTGAGATTACAGGAATGTACCATCATACCTGGCAACTGTGAAGGTGCCACGTCCTGCTGACCCTAATGTCCTCTATACCTTTGTGTCTGGGCCTGTGATGGCAGCTGGATTTTCAAAGCCATCTGTGGAATGTAAGTTCTGATATCAGAAAAAGATGTTTGAAATCAGAGGACCTGTAGTGAGGTTATTGGGGTGGGGCAGATAATATCCCAAGGGACAGGGAGGCCAGTATTTACAAGGACCAATGAGTGCTGGATATGACCTACCTGTCAGAGGAGTCTGAAGACTGACCAGACATGGATTTACAGTAACAGTCAGTCTCCCAGGATGACAACACAGGGTACTTGGCCTGTGAGATTCCTACAGAACCCCATGAGGGGACACCTACAAATGCTTCTCTGCTCTGCTACAAGCAGAAAAGGCAGACACTTTGGACACATGAAAGTATGCAAGTGTGCACATGTGGAAATGTGTATGTATACATGTGAGAGAGTGCATGTATGAGGGTGTGCACGTGAGCCTGTGCATGTGTGCATATATGTAAGAGTGTGCATGTATGTGTGAGTGTGAGTGTGCACATGGGCAAATGTAAGTGTGCATGTGTGTACACTGGTAGGTAAGTGTGCATGTGTGTAGGCATGTGAGAGGGTGCAAGTATGCATCTGTGAGAGTGTGTATATATGTGTGTGCATTCATGTGTGTGCAAATGTGAGTGTGCTCATGTGGATGAATGTGAGTGTGTACAGGTAGGTGTGTGCATATGTGCAAGCTTCTGTAGCTTCACTAAGCCATGCAGTCAAGAGTGCCTGGGAGCCTGGACGTGGATAAATGTTCCATCCCCACCTTCCTAGCAGTCCTTTCGTAAGTAGTGGCCACATGGGGTGAGCCTCTGGGTGTGGAAGGTGTCACTCCCCCAGGGTAGCTTGTCCCTTGGGCCTTCACCGCTGTTTAAGACCAAGATGACTGGAAACCAGCAAAGAGATGGCTTTCCTGAGAGCAGGACAAGGCTCCGACCACCGTGTGCATTTTTGACAGATGTGGCTTCCCAGGTAAAGGCTGCTGTAGGAGAGAAACCTGCTGAGTGGTAGGAGTTTAGATTTACTTAGGCACCATCAGTGCCTGGTGCTGGTGTGGTGGAAAAGCACCCAGGCCAGATGTTGCTCTGCTCCAAATGTGGGACTGCAGGGAATTTGCTGGGGGGGGGGGGCTCTGTCAGCTCACAGAGAGCAGAGAGATTGTTGAGGAGCAGAGAGTCTCAGGGCCCAAGCGGAGCATCCTCCTCTGGTACCAGAGCATGAGCACCCCCGCGGGGGGGTCTGCTAGACCAGGTTACTGGTATGCCTCTTCCCTCTTGGCCTGTGTGCCCTCCCTCCCGTCCCACTGGCTCCATTCTTTCAGCCTGCGATGTGTGGGGAAGATCAATACAGAATTGACCTGGCCACAGCAAGGGGCTATGGAGGAGTACAATCTATCATGCCAGGTCTAAGCAGAAGGGGCCCCGATGGAGAAGGCATGGGCACACTGCCAGCCAGCAGGAAAAGTGCTTTTGTCACCCACAAGTAGGTGGGCAGGGCCTCCGCCTGAGCTGTACCATCTTCTTGTGGTCTCTTCCTGTCTCCTCTTCCCACATCTTAAACTTATGACAAACATCCAGTCATCCACAACCTGTCTAATAACATGGTCAGTATTTATCGAGTGGCTCCTCTGGGCTTGGTGCTATACACAGATAATCTCTGCATGGCCATAACAAACTCATGGGAACTAGACCTCCTTTTCCCCTTTATGGGTGAGGAAACCAGTGCTAAAGGCCCAAAATAGGGAGGGAGAGAGAGAGAGAGAGAGAGAGAGAGAGAGAGAGAGAGAGAGAGAGAGAGAGAGAGAGAGATCCCATTCCATGTGGAACGCTGGGGAGTCTGGCTACTGATTCCACCACAGATGGACAGACAGACAATCAGCCTGCAGAGAGGAGGCATGGGACTGTAAATGGATCAGAATCTTTGACCTCACATCCAACAGGAAAGACCCAAAGGGTCTTTGCTTTCTGCCTCTCCCCGCCTGCTGCCTCCATGCTGGATCCGAGGCCATTTTGCTGCAGGATTCATGGCGGGCTGGTGGGGAGCTGCAGGCTGTTCTGCCTCAGAGCTGAGGTTACTTTCAGATTCATGGGAGCCATAAACCCGCGCCCTATTTCTGCTCTAATTGAGGCTATTTGTATTGTGACTAAAATAATCAGAGACAATTTTATGGGTATATTTTTAAAAATAATTACATTCCATATATTTAAGTTATATAACTACAACGGCAATTTGACTGGTCTCCCCAGGGCCCCGGCTCTAAGGGCCTGTGCTAGAGGACCTCTGCCCCAGTTCCCAGTGCCCACTCCTCCCCAAAATCTCAAGCAGATGTGCTGTTGGCTGATATGGATCCTTGAGGCCTGAGGCACAGTCAGGGCCCTTGTCAGGAGCAGGTAGTAAAGATGCAGATTCAGGCAGACCTTCCCAGGGACCCCAGAATACTGTAAGGCAGAGGGTGTCTGGAGCCCACCCAAATCCTGGCTAAGCACTGACCTCCGTGCTGGGTGTCTGTACTTTGCTATCCAGCAGAGAGTCACTTGCCTTCTGTTGACCCCATTTTTCTTTGGGTTCTCCCTTCTCTCAACTCTTTGTCCTCCCGCTTCTACAGCAGCTGGCTATCCCACAAGCTTTGGGGCAGGCCAATCTGAGCATTGCCTTTCCCAGCCACAGTGATTGGTTCAAGGCTAAGCATGTAACCCAAGATGAGCCAATGGAATAGTGGGTACTCTTCCCAGTGGACGGACTCCTGGGTTGCTGAGGATGTGGAACTATTGCCCAGCACCTTCCCCCCACATAGAGCTGCAGAATGGTGCCAATATGGAGAAGAACTGTGCAGATATGTGGAGGAGAGAAGGTAATGGGGTTGGAGCTCAGAAAACCCCTCGGAGTTTTCATATGTGAGCCAACATATCCTATTTTGGCTTAAACCTATCCAAGCCGGACTATTATCATGAAAACCAAAAAGGTTCTATTGTTATAACTTGTGCAAGCCTCAGTTTCCCCACCTGTAAAGGGGAAAAGGAGGTTGAGTTCTCATGGGTTTGTTATGGCCATGCAGAGATTATCTGTGTATAGCACCAAGCACAACACTTGACCCAGAGGAGCCACTCAATAAATAGTGACCATGTTATTAGACAGGTTGTGGATGACTGGATGTTTGTCATAAGTTTAAGATGTGGAAAGAGGAGACAGGAAGAGACCACAAGGAGATACTACAGCTCAGGCGGAGGCCCTGCCCACCTACTTGTGGGTGACAAAAGCACTTTTCCTGCTGGCTGGCAGTGTGCCCATGCCTTCTCCATCGGGGCCCCTTCTGCTTAGACCTGGCGTGATAGATTGTACTCCTCCATAGCCCCTTGCTGTGGCCAGGTCAATTCTGTATTGATCTTCCCCACACATCGCAGGCTGAAAGAACAGGGTGGCCCACTCGGCCCTGCAAATTGCTTGGACATCCAGGTCAGGAGAGATTCGGAAGAGGTAGAATGACCCCTCTGGGGCTAAGAGGCTGACCTCTCATAGTCTTCCCTATCTTTCCGTGTTATCCCCCCCATATATCTTCATTGGATTGAGACCTCTGAAATTCCAACCAAACGCTCTCTGCCCAATCAGGGCCAAGAAGCTCTCACCAGATGGCCATCTCACAGATCTGGTTGTGAGTTGGGCTCAGCCCTCAGGTCCTGGCGTAGTCTAAAGGTTTATGTTTCCTCCATAATTCATATTCTGAAACCTAATCATCCAAGTAATATTAAGGCATAAGGCTTTGGGAGGTGGCTTAGGTGAGTGGCCTTATAAGAGAGACTCAAGAGAGTTGCCCTGTCCCTTCCACCATGTGAGAACATACAGGGAAGGCACCGCTGCCACCTGTGAACCAAGAAATGGGCCTTCCCCAGATGCCAGATCTGCCAAGGCCTTTATGGTGCATGTTCTAGCCTCCCGAACCATGAAAAGCAAATTTCTGTTGTTTATAAGCCTCCCAGTTTAAAGTATTTTGTTATAGCAGCCTGGAAAGACTAAGCCAAGCTTGCTGCCCTGGGTACACCACCCCCTCTAGTGCTCTCCACCTGGGATATCAGATATCTGCAAGACCCTCAGCTGCAGAGGTAGAGTACACTGCTAGAGACCCCACCGGTCCTGGCTCACCTAGGCAAGAGAGAGTGCCAAGGTTGGAGTAACAGAGCTGGCAGGTTGGGTGCTCACGTGGCCCCGTGGCCACGCAGGGAGAATTGGCTACAGTGTTTCTTCATGGCTAGGGTAAGACAGCGCTCCGTCCCTAGCCCTCAGGCACACACAGCAGTGGGTAGTGATACCTGGGACCTCTCCACCCGGCAGCACCTGCTCTTTCAGATGAACTTTAAATGAAGTTCATTTTTTCTTCAAACACCAATAGAAATATTTGGGGGATTTAAAAATATTGAAAGGAGAATACAAACAAATACATTTGGAAAGAACTGGAATCTTTACAATAGCGAGTCTTCCCATCTGGGAAAGGAACACATCTTTCTAATGAGGCATGTCTTTTTGTCCTTTTTAATGTTTTGCCATTTTCTTTATATGGGTCTTGCACGTGTCATGTTAAGTTTATGTAGTTTGTGGCTTTACTGATGTTTGGATGAGGCTTTTCCTTTGATTGTCTAGTCGGCTCCTCACTGGAGCACTGGATCTTTCTCTGTACCGCCTATCAAGCCTCTATCCCTTGTTTTCTTTGTGGCCCTGTGTTGCTGTTAATTCTCTTGGATTTTCCAGGTAAACATAAACATATTATCCTCCAAGAATGCTAATGTGCTGCCTTCCTTTCTAACCTTTGCCCTGCTTTTCATTTTGTTTATTCCAGCCTTACTGTGGCGGAGACCCCTTGCTTACAATTTGTGGATAAAGGAGTCGTCCTCACCTTCCCAGTGAGGCTCCAGAGATGAGCCCCAAGATCTCTGTGCCCATTTGTTAAGACTCCTGCTGCAGCAATTCCCAATAGGCTGGAGGCTCCCATCTTTAGCACATCCGTGATTCTAGAAGCATTATACATTTCCCAGGACGCTCTTCCTTCCTGAGGAGGCCTCTGGGGCCAGGCTGTAACTCAGGAAAATGTTAGGACAGGGGAGGCAGCCAAGCCCGCACGTTAAACCACTCCCTGCGCTGGGCCTCCCAATGTAGATCTTTCTGGTCTTTTCTCCAATTCTCCATGTGTCGCCTCTTCAGGACCTCCAACCCCTGTATATTGCGGTGCTGGACACAAAGATGAACTGTTCCCTGACAAGATCCTAGCAAGAGCCAGGAGGACTGTGGTCCCTCCTCCCAGTGGTGTCATCCAATCCTCTATTCCCTGTGAGTTAGCTGAGCACTCACTGTCTGCCACCACGTCAGGGCTCCAGGAAAATCAAACACACCTGGAAGAGAATGGAGGACGCAGTGTGAGGAACAGACACATAGGAATCACCTGGTGAACAAGATGGGACGAGCACGCCAGGTGAACAGCAGCCCAAGTTCCAGCCAGAGAGATGAAAACACCCACTTGGGTCCCCAGGTCCAGCCAGGAGCAGCCACCAATGGGACGTCTTCTAAGCTGCAAGCCTTTCCCTTTCCCTGGAAGTGCCCCAAGCCCCGGCCAGACTCTGCCAGCCATGCCTGTGAGTCTTAGCCTTCTTCTGGACCAGAAGGGGTGGCGCTGAGGGCTCTGTCTGTGGCCAGCCCTGGGCAGACAGAGATGCAGATCTCCAGCCCCTGGCCTGCAGGATTCCTTGGTTTTATTCAGCCCTCTCTGATCCAGTGTGCATGCGTGTGTGTGTGTGTGTGTGTGTGTGTTGGCTTGGGGCTATCCAATACCCATTCCCTCTTCTTGGGGTCTTGACTCACCAGAGACTCTCCAATCATGTGTTCTTCTGTGTACTATAGGCAAAGCTGTACTCCTAAACAAAGGGGCAGCATGGGATCCAGAGTCTGTGCCCACCAGAACACTGCTCTCCTGTGGCCACAGTGATTGGCCCTTGCCTGGGCATGTGACTCTGGCCAAATTTTCAGGCCCCATTAGCGCTAACCCCAGGGCTTGAGTCTGAGCAATGTATAAGAAGTACGCCATGCCCTAATGGACCCACACCTAGACAGGTACAAACTAGTAGTACCTCACCACCATGCGGAGCCCAGCAGCATCAGCAACAGAATCAGCCAGAACCCAGAGATTGTGGCAGGATCTGGCCCTACCTGGGGCCAGCCTGTTCTGGACAGAGACTGCTTGACCCCAGTGAGTTGGGTGCTCTGGTCCTTGCACACCCGGTTTGAAACTATAAATAGACTAGTCAGAACTTTTTGTACGTCAATTAATAGAGGTCTCTCATAATAGAAATTAGAAGGAATAGAAACCTTTTACCTACAATCAATATTCTTTTGCATTTTGTTTTGCCTAAAGAGTTTTGTCATCTCCACGCCCTCTTCCCTCAGCAGCCTGCATCTCTGTCATCACTATGCTTCTATCACTTATTCAGACCTCCTCCTTCTTGAAACAGCGCTTGTGGGAACTCTCTGGGCAAGGCCTAATGTAGTCTGAGGGTCAGAGTATAACCCTATACTTAAGTGTTTCTCCCACCCCAGCCTCTCCAGTAGCTGGGACTATAGGCATGTGACACCACGCCCTACTCAGTGGAGAGTTTCAGGCAATTATATATTAAGAACTGCAGGGCAACAAACCTGAGTATGTTTGCTGACATACTCATATGTCAGACAGCATATCCAGTGTAATTTCAGGATTATTCCCATACAGTTTTTCTCAGCCTGTTCAGTAACCAAGGAGTGCATTTGAACCTCAAAATGTAGAAATTGAGTTGGCTACAAACATGTTTTAGCCAAATGATGCAGAACAAAAGGAATCAACAGACAAGTCTGTAGTACATTTTCAAATAGACCTATCATGTATGACTTTGGACCCCACTGTTCACAAACACTTGGTTTCAGATCTTTTAAAATTTTAAATTGAAAGGGAACATGAACACTGATGTTCTGATTGGTTGTCAGGATCCCCAGTATTTCCTACAGGGAAACCCATAGGTGTGCTGAAATTTCTCCCTGGGCTGCTTTGTAAAACTCTGATAATGTGTAGCAGCCACCTTGGTCCGAGATGATGGCACCTGAGGGATGGCGGGGGTGGAGGGTGGGGGCAGTAAGGGCTCTCAGGGAGGAGGAGGTGGGGGAGTGTCCTCCTCCTCCATGCAGGTTTTGACTTTGCATTTGTCTGGAGATTTCTTAACTGATAAGGAAGGATGTAACCAAGGGGTGCTCCAATTTGGAAAGCAGTTCAGCTCATTTCACTTTCTCATCAGAAGCTGCATATTTTTGAGGCTTTAGAGCTGCACAAACTTCTTGTTTAAGGTGTAAGGACCCAAGAACAGAGTGGATAAGGCTCCAGGAGATAAACATCTCAGGGGAGATGAGTTCACCATGTCGTTGGGTGCACTATAGTAGCGAGTCTCCTATAGGATCCCAGTTTTCTAAATCAACCATCCCTGACTGAGGGAACCAAGGATTGAACGTAACAACATGTTGTAACATTTTAGTCGGACGACTGGTTAGAACTGTAGTCTTTGCTTGCCTTAGCAAGGCATGGAGCAACTGGGTATAATGTTGGCCCTCAAAGGCTAAATTTTGCCCCATTTTACTTCCGTTGGTAAATATTTACCTCACTCTTCGGGCATCTGTTGTTCATCAGACAAGGTCCTGTCCTTATCTCTGCTCCCCAGTGGCCTCCACTCATGTTAACCTTCTCTGAGCAGGCTATAATGCCTCACAGTGGGCACTAGTTATGGGGCCCTGGCCTTGGACCACTGATCTCCTGCTCTGAAGTGCAATGACAGAATAAAACACAGGCAAAATACACCCACTATAGTTACAAAGCGGACCAGGATGGAGAAAGCCCAGTAATGGGCTAGGACCATGAGGCATGGTGTCTTTACCTTCTATTACGTGTACAGCTCAATTGGAGGGTAGTATTCTGGGTAGGCTGCGGGAAGGGCTGGGGGTCAACTGTGGATGTTGACAAGGTCCAAGAATCGAGGAACAATGCATTTGTGGAAAATCACACAGGAACAGGTCAGGGTTAACTAGTAACCTGATTTTCTGCTAACTGCGATTACTGAGCTACACAGAATTTACATGAGTCAAAGTTCTCAGCTGTCATATAATCTTGCTTTGAGGCTCCAGAACTTCACAGACTGTTTGCTAGCCTTGGCTCTGGCCACTGGCTTAAAGATTAATCTTTCCTTAAGCCAGACAGGGGCCTTACCACAAGTTTTATAGGCCTAAAATAGACACTCTATTTTTGTGCCCTTTTATTACTATTAATTATTGCTTGTTTGTGCTGCATCAAGCTGGTCCTCATCGCCAGCCCAAGAACAACACCCTTCTAATAAATTTATCCCTTTCTTTTGGGTAAGTTAGCCCATATTCGTTTCTGTTGCCTGACAGAGGAGCAAGTCCCAGAAGGGCTGCCTTCTGGGACAAGTACACGAGAGAAGGGAGACCCAGCTTTAGATTGCCACAGCCTCAGGGTTCTCATATAGCACCGTGACAGATAAGCCCACCACTCACCTTTTCAGGAAAGGTACAGGAAGCAGGGTCTCCTGAGACAGATTCAGGGGCAGAACTGGAGCATAGGAAGATCTGGGCAAGGTGGCTTGAGCCACTTGGCCTTGGTAGCATTTGCACGGGAGAGGGCAGAGGAAGAGTCATTGATTCCAATCAGGGCCCTGGCCTAGGACCACCAACTTCCTGTTCAGGAGTTACAATGACAAAATAAATCACAGACAAGATATATATTAGTTACAAAGGGGAACTGGGATGATCAGAACCACCAGGGCTAAGACCCTAAGGCACCAGTGTCTCTTGTATTTATTAGGCGTACAGCTTAATTGAGGGGTGTGCTGGAGAGCTGCAGGAAGCAACAGGGGTGCACCACTGGTGCAGGCAGGGCTCAAGGATTGAGGCGCAAAACGTTTCTGTGAAAAGCACACAGGAGTGGATTATGGTTAACTAGTAACCTGTTTACCTGCTAGCTGCAGCTACTGAGCAGAGAGAGGAATAAGAGTCAAAGTCGTCAGCTGTGATGGTTATTTTGCTTTGAGGTGTCAGGACCTCACAGACTATTTGCTGGTTTTGACCCTGGCCATTAGTTTAGGGATTCACCTAACCTGCAAACCAGCCATGGGTCTTTCCACAAGTCACGTAGGCCTAGGACAGATTCTCAATTGACTTTATGCCAATTTATTTATATCAATCAGTGCCTGCTCTGCACTGCATCATGTTGGGCCTAGCAGGTGATCATTGATTTAGGGTTTCTGACAGGTGCACTATTCTGGAACTTGACAAAGAGAAACATTAAGTCCAGGGATACCCATTTTGCATGGAGCAATCACATTTCTCTCTACTTGGTCAGTTCTACAGCCCAGCACTTTTATCCCCTGGAGGAAGTTAGGATGGATTTGAATTAACCAGAAAGTTCTTTTATTGCTATTTTAAAACTTCTCTCTGCTACTTGGTCTGACACAATGATTACTTGCCTGTGATTTATCGCAGGCAGATTATGAGCAATGATAGGGTTTGGGGTGATAATTGAGTGGATGTGACACCTCACCTCCTCCCAAGTTGCGCAAGGTAAGGCAGTGATGTTTCCCCACTGGGCCACTTGTGTGCACTGCCACCCAGCCAGGAGCAAGATACATGTTTTGCAATCATGGCTTCATGTGGCCACCCCCACAGGGGTCTGTCCAGCTGAGTCTTGGCCGTACTATCTGTAAGTCATCTCATAGACTCACAACCCAAATGCCAAGCCTGACCTCTGGATGTGCTTCACCAAGTAGCCACTGGATGTGACGCAGAGTTCTGTTTTAGGGACAAATGAGTGAACAGAAGAGAAAGGACCTGTGCTCGGATGTGTGGCAGGGGTAGAGGGGCAAAGTGTCCATGATCCAATAAACAGAAAGAAGTCACCTTAGAGAGAAAGAGAGAGAGGCCACAAAGTCAATGCAATAAGGCTAAGAATAGCCAGGGCCACTGCTTGAGTGAGGGACTCAAGCAGCCCCAACACTGGAATCGAGAGCTTCAGGAGCTGTCATGGAAAAGGACAGAAAGCCAGGTTCAAGCAAAAGGTGCAGCAGGTGCACAGACCCCTTGTGTTTGGGAGGGACTGCATGTGGGCACGGGGGAAGTGTGATCTGGGCTAAGAGTGACTGACAGATGCCTTAGGGGAGGGGGATCTCAGGGGCGTCAAAAAAAAGTCCTGGATGCGACTTCAGAAGGCATGAGTTTAGGGCCACAGCATGGTTGGCTGCCCTGACAGCCAGTGACCAACACAAAATGGAAGTGCAGGAGCCCTTGTTCAAAATGCAGGAAGAAGCTAGGCGTGGTGGTTCAAGCCCATAGTCCTCGTATTTCGAGAGGCTGAGGCAAAATTCCAAGTGTGAGCTTAGCCTGGGCAACCTAGTGACTTAGTGACTTTTATTTTACATAAAATTTTAAATATGTCAATGGAGGTAGCTCAGTCAAAGGCCCTAGGTTCAATCCCTAGGACTGCAGAAAAAGGAGGAGGAGGAGAAAGAGAAGGAAAAGGTGAAACTTCTTCCTTTCTACCATACTCTTTCCCTCTACAAGTCAGACTGCTTTTGTTTATTTAATGCTACTCTCCCTCAGATATGAGGATACATGTGGGGTGAATGCAGCCTGGCACAAGCTTCTGAGGCTCCACCCTGCAACTCAGGGCTCAGAGAGTGGGTGCCATCCCAAGGCTCCCAGTGCCTGTGTTCAGGACTCCAGGGGAGGGGGCTGTGGAGAGTGGACAGGGACAGTAGTCACTGAACAGAGGCGGCAAAGTGGTTGAACCCAGGGTATCCTGGCCCCCACATGCTCCACTTGTCCGCTTGGGTTTCATTTACTCAACACAAGTTCAAAGATAACAATTATTCAGAATTTCAAGGCAGTGACCTTAGAGCCTTAAACTCTCAGTGGATCTCCAGTCCTGGTCTGAGCAGAAGTGGACATGGCCTGGTAAGAAGCCTGGAGACTTTGGGTTTGGCATCCAGGAAACAGAATGCCCCTACAAGATGATTTACTTTGTAAGGGTCATTGATTTAGTGTTTTTACACTAGTTGACTGCCCCCCAAAATGCACCCTTCCTGGAGGGAGAGCTTTTGAGTTTCCCAGGGCCTCGGTACCAACTAAGAAAAGCCCAGGTCCTTACAGATTCACAGCCAAGTTCTCCAAGAAGTTCAGGGAAGATCTAACACCAGTCTTCCTCAAATTTTTTCTGAAACTGAGAGGGAAGGAGTACTTCCAAAATCATTCTTGGAAGCTAACATTATCCTGATCCTCAAACCAGACAAGAATCCAAGGAAGAGAACCACAGGACATTTTCTCTAAGAACATAGATGCAAAAATCTTTAACAAGATACTGGCAAGCAGAGTGTGACAAATCAAAAAGATCTGACACCATAACTGAGTAGGCTTCCTCCTGGGGATACAAAGATGGTTCAACACATGCAAATCAGTAAACGTAATTCATCACATAAATAGAAGCAGGGGCAAAAATCACATGATCACCTCAATAGATGCAGGAAAATGCCTGTGACAAAATCCAGTGCCAGGGCCCTGTTCATGGGTGTCATGGTTTTAAAAATGTGTATCCAGCGTTGTGCACCACTGACCCAGGACAGTTTTTACTGAGCATTGTGTAAGCCACTAGGAATTAACAGGGGGAGACAACCTGATGTAGAAATACAGCATATGATCAGTTCTCCCTAGTTTTGGGTGGTGAGTGGCCACACAGGAGCTAAGACTCCAATTATAGCAGGTAGAGGAGCAGCTAAAAAGTGCCTGGGAGGCCCTGAGTCCCCAACCTGGCCTTCCTTACAGATCACAGGGTTTGCTGGTGCATTTCATGGGATTCAGGGAAGGGAGGTAGGGAATTAGTACTGGTGTCTGAGGTCCTGGAAGAGCAGTGGCAGGAAGGTGGTATCTTCATAGAAAAGGGGTAAACTAGGGGTAAAGACACTCTGGGCCCAGGAAGTCAAGTCTTCTGGGTATTTCAGCTTGTTTTCTAAAGGAGTCAGCTTTCCATTTCCAGGATATCATATGGGACCAAATGATTTGGTTTCTTAAATTCTTAAAACCCAAGCTGGAAAGCCAGGCATGTAGTGCACACCTCTAATCTCAGCTGTCAACAGGCTGAAGCAGGAGGATTGCTATGAGTTTCAGGCCTCCTACTGCTACATAATGAGTTCAAAGCCTACCTGAACTACATAGCAAGACTGTGTCTCACAACAAACAAAGCAAGCAAAGAAGTAAACAAAAAACCCAAACTGGATTCTTTTCCAGAAAATAAGGGCACTGATAATCAGGAAGGTATTGTGGAAAGGGCAGCTGCTGAGTCACCTCTTAAGACTGTTTCATGGCTACTCACTAGACTCTTTCCAGGTACCCTGTAGCTGGTGACAGAAAGTGGCAGAGGTCCTAGGACCCAGCTGTTTGTGCCCAATGCAGATGTCTCTAGTAGGACCTTTTGTTGTGAAGCTTCCCCAGGAGCTTGGCTGCAACGTTGTCAGATCTCCATCAGAATCCAGGCTCTTCCTGCCCTTTAGTGGGGCAGTGGGTGTGTTTCTGAGCCAAGTATTCTGGACTCTGCCTAGCTCCTGCCACCAGCTTTCTGTATCAGCTCAGATGGGTATAATGCCTTCTCTGCACCAGGGTGCTCACAGCTGTGATAAGGACCGTAAAGGCTGGAGTCAATCAGTTACGGGGCTAGGGCTGTACTGGGTGGTTGGAGTCCAATCTGAGTGTACAGATTGGAAAAGCAGTCACATGCTGCACATTTCCATTGGTTCACAGGGGCGAGGAGGAAAAGCATAGAGAGCAATCTGTAACTTTCTGGCTCTAGGATCAGGAGAGTTGGTGACTGTATCATTTATCAAGATGGGGAAGTGTATGTTAGAGGGAGCAAAATCAGGAGTCCAGGGGGTGTGGTGCTACACGCCTGTAATCTCAGCACTAGGGAGAGTGAGGCAGGAGGATTGCTGTGAGTTTGAGGCCAGCCTGGACTGCACAATGAGACTCTGTGTCAGAAAAAAAGATCAAGAATCCAGGCTGGGCTACTGTAGGGACCTAAGCAGCGTTACGTTTCTTCTGGTGTAGAACCTATTCTTGCTGGGCAGAACCAACACCATGTCCTTGAGTGGTAGTAGCCATAGCCTGGTTTCAAGGGGGACCCGGACAATGCCAATGAAAAGATCTTGTTCACCTCATCACTGTGACAGGTCCATGAGCCAAGCCAGCTGAGCAGTCTTTTGGGGACATTGGGGGATGAGACGCTCTCTTTTCTCTGGAATCACAAATTGGTGTTTGATAATAACTTTGGAAATGTGTGTGGCTGTTTTGGCTGCCACAGGAAGTCAGTCTGCCTGAGAATAAAGCCAATAATACAAGCAAACAGAGGCAAAAGGGGGATGGTAGAGTTTTTAGGATCTGGACCCCTGTACCTGAAGCAAGACCCCCTTCAGACTTCTCCTTTGTGTAAGTCAATACATTCCTCTTATTTCACTCAACAAATAACATCTGAGCAGGTAGTAAATTCCCAGTACTTTATAGGACACTGTGAGAGCAACATGAGTGAAACAGACGTGGCTGAGCTCTTGCAGGTTGATCAAGAGAGCATTTACCCCAGCCGTAAATCTAACAGAACTTTGTCAATTGAATCTTTGCAAGGCATGTGAAGAACACAACAGATGGTGTGCGATTTTATGGGAAGTGCAGAGACAAACTACACGTGCACAATTTTGTCTATTGATCCTCTGCAGAAGCCGAGAATACAGTGTTAAGATGTGGTTTGGTAAAAGCAGCTCAGTGTGAAAGCAGAGAAATATAGCACTAGTGTGTGTGCCTGCCTGGCAGTCTGAGCTGAAACAGCAGAAAGAAGGGCCTGGAGAATCTCAGCCCGGTTGCCTTGTCCTCCAAACAGCCTCTCCTGAATGACAATGATCCTAGCTGTGCTCTTCACAGAAGTGACTTGGGAGATGATTTTTAAGTGTTTAGCTTTTTAATAATGAAGATAGCATAAGCACATTAATTAATATTCAGAAACAAAGAAAAATACCCTTTAAATCCCATGACCCTAGTGCAACCACTGTTGTGAATATTATTTTGAGACTACGAGGACAGCCTTTGCTGTGGTTGGTGAGTCTGTGATGTGTGCGTCGTTTGATTCTTTGCGCACCAAGGCCCTGAACTCAGAGGTGAGGATAAGGTGATAAACAGTACCTCTGAGGACAGATCCACCGAGGCGGAACCCTGCCGTATCACTTAATCACTGCATGACCTTGGGCAAGTTCCCCAGCCCCTCCGAACCTCAGTTCTTCACCTATAAAATGGAAATGACTATGATACCTGTTTTGCCAAGGTCCTGCAGGATTGGACTAAGATGGAACTGAGCAGGTATTAGTCCTCATGCTGTTACCTGAGCCATGGCCCAAGCACATGAACAGACTGGGTGGATCCCATATCCTAAACCTTCCAGAGAGAGAACACAGGTGCCCGCCAGTGACGTACTGACAGGAGCATCACTTCCACAGGGGACAGACCACATGGCTCAGTGTGGGGCTAGACATGTATCACTCTCTTCACACCTCAGGACAGGTCTCAGACCAATGCAAGTGTTTTGGAACCAGACTCCTACTTTCTCCTCTGCTTTTCATGCCACACACCAGCCCTGTACTTGCAGGTGCATGGTCACCATGTGTCATCCTTCATTATCCGCAGAGAATTCAACTGATACTTGAAGGAGTGATGTACATACATCTGCAGTGGGGACATGACTGTCTGGGAAGTTCAGAGCTTCCCAAAGCCTGCTCCATGGTCTGTTCAGGCACATCTGTTCCTAGGCACAATAAGCCACTTCTCTGCCGCTCATTCAGTCAACACCTCTGGAAGCTAAGCTCTGTGTGGGACATGAGGTTCTCTGAGATGCAGATCCTCCTGGCTATGAGATCCTGCAGCTCAGGCTCAGAGTTCTAGATCCAAGGGGGAGTCATCTCCGTCCAAAGAGGGGACCTGCTCACCACAGATCCCACAGTGAGATGTAGCTGCAGAGCCAGTCCTTGAACATGAGTCTTCTGACTTCAAACTGACTGTTGGTCTTTGCTGAGGGCCTGGCAGAGGCCAGGAGGGTATAGCTACCAGAATGTGGGAGTCTCAGTGTCTCTACCCCAAGCTCCTAAGCACTCCTGAGCTCCTCCTTGCCTGTCTCTCTCCCATGGATCTGTCTCACCATCCTGGAGGTGCCAGCTTGCACGCCAGGAAGAACGGTGGTGCCCACCCTCTGAAGCCTGGGGTAGTGGGTTGAATGGTGGTTCCCTAAACATACGACCTGAGGCCTCAGAGTGCATGTGACTTCATTTGAAATAGAATCTTTGCTGATGTAATTAAGGCAAAGAACTCAAGATAAAGATCATCTTGGATTAAGATGAAGCAAAATCCCATGACAAGTACCCTTCAGGGAACAGAAAAAGAAATGAACCAGGGGGAGAAAATCACATGAAGATGGAGGCAGGATGGGAGTTATACTACCACAGACCAAGGAGTGCTAAGGATCGCCAGCAGCCCCCAAGACTAGGGAAGAGACAGGAAACAGCTTCTCCCTCTGTACCCTCTTCTCTATCGATGCCTGACTGACACCTTAATTTAGATTCTGGCCTGGAAGACTGAAAGAATGCATTTCTGTTGTTTAAGGCACCTGGAGAGTACTTTGTTATAGTAGCCCCAGGAAATCAGCACATCTGGGTGCTCACTTGGGGAGGGGGATCTGGGTCAACCGTGGACCTGCATGGGCTTGGTCAAGGGCAGCAGCCACAGGGCCTCAGCTGCCAAAGCATGGAAAAGAAATAGCTCAAATCCTTTCTGCCTTTCACTCAAGCATTCAATTCCTACCAGAGAATATCAGAGAGACCTATGTTAGGCAGCTTTCCATCACTATGACAAAAAACCTGAGACGATCATAAGAAGGGAAAGTTTATTTTGGCTCGTGATGTCAGAGATGTCAGTCCATGGTCTCTCAGCTTTGTTACTTTGGGTCTGTGGTGAGCCAGCCCATCATGGAGGGAGCACATGGCAGAGGAAAGCCACTAACCTCCAACCTGCCAGAAAGCAGAGGGGGAAAAGAAAGGAAGGAGTGAGGGTTCCTGTATCTCTTTCAAAGGTACACCCTCAAGCTTGGCGTGGTGGCGCACGCCTGTAATCCCAGCACTCGGGAGGCTGAGGCAGGAGGATTGTTCGCAAGTTCGAGACCAGCCTGAGCTACAAAGTGAGCTCCAGGCCAGCCTGAACTGCATAGTGAGACCCTGCCTCAAAAAGACCAAAAAAAAAAAAAAGGTACACCCTCAGTGACACCCTTCCTTCCAACTAGGCCCACCTCCTACAGTGACATCAGCTGGGGACCAAGTCTTTAACACATGAGCTTTTGGGGGCACTTAACCACAGCCAGGCTAAGTGTCCACTATGTGTAGTGGCACATACTTGTATGGGAGGATTGCAAGTTTGAGCCCAGTCAACTTAGCAACTTAGCAAGACCTTGTCTCAAAATTTTAAAAATTTTTCAAAATTTAAGAAAGACTGGAGATATAACTCAATACAAAGGCTCTGGGTTCAATCCCTAGTACCACACATGCACACACACACACACACACACACACACACACACACACACACACACCCCAAACCATAATAAGATCCAAAGACAGATGCTGGTTAAAGTTGATAAAGACAGATTTGATTCAGTCACTACCACAGTAAGAGAAAGAGTCTTCAGTGTAGACCTAAGCTCAACTCTGATCCAGGTAGAGGGAAGTGACAGAATGGTTTAAGGAGAGGATGGGGTAACAGGTAGGGGCTTGGGCAGAGCCAGAGAAGTGTAACATGTAAAAAGTTGGTAGGGAAGGTGATCAGGATTAGGCCATCTGGGTTTGCTAACTGATGCTTATCAAAATTAAGCTTCTACTATTCCAGAGACTTAGGCACAGGATGCTCTCTCCAGCTGTTGGCTGCCGGTGTAGTAAATTTCAGGGACAGCCTTGAGCTTTTCTAGGCAGGAACTGAAGGGACAGAGAAGGCTGAGTCATCCCTAGGGCATGGACTTTAGCTGATTGAAAACATGCTAGAATTTATTCAAGTGTCTTAGCATGTGTAGGAGGAAGATGATGAAATTGTTTGTGCTGACAGTCTGTAGCCTTGATGGTCCCTAAGGAGGCTGAGTTTGGTCCAGGAATGCCTGTCCTATGTATTAAGGTATCAAGGGGCCTCACAAGAGCATGATGGGGTGAGGGGTACAATGCAGGTTGCCCACCAAACTCAGGTATGTAACTATATGGTTTAGAAGTATGGCATTTGAGAAATGATTAGATTAGGTCATTAAGGTGAAGCCCCACGATTGAACCCTGGTGCTTTATAAAGAGAGTATGAGAGACCACATAGACACAGAGAGACATACACATTTCTTCCATGATACGATGCAGCTGGGGTTGGGTCCTCACCAGAGCCTATTCCACACTCTCTGGGATTCTATGTCTCTAAACTGTGAGCTTAATAAACCTCTTCTTAAAAAATAACCTGCCTCTGGTATCTTGTTATGGTAATGAAAAGACGACTAATATAGGGAGGTAGCCAAGCAGTCAGGAGGTAGAGTGGACAGGCAAGAAACACAAGAGTCCCCTGGACAGGAGGTGGCAGAAAGGACAAGTGTCAAAGGCTGGGGGAAACAGTAGACTTGATGTGTGGAAGCTGAAGAGCCTTGTGTGAGATAGGGTGGAGTCAGGTCAATTGGCAACGATGTCTGGGGCCCAGTTAAGTGGGGGATAGCGTAGGATCCAGGCATCATATTATTAAAGTCTCTGTTGGTGATGTTGTTAGGTTTGGTGCGAATGTGAGACAGAGCAAAGGTAATGAAAGCCTTTATTGTCCGGCATGGGAGGGCTGCTGAAGAGATGCAAGGGTCCTCTGGAGGGGGAAGTTGGCAAAGAACATATTGGGCTAGGTCAGGGATGGAGATGATGGAGGGGGTTATAGGCACCAATTGGGAAAGGGTGGATGTGCACTCGCAAAAGAAAATGGGAAGTGGTGGTCAGGCGGGAAGAGGAAGAGGATGGGAGTCAGTCCGGGTGGGAACGTTGCCCATTTTGGGCCCTACAACATGTTGGATTGCCACCATGATGGACTGCCGCCATGATGGCTTGCCACCATGATGGACTGCCGCCATGTTGGACTGCTGCCATGATGGATTGCCGCCATGATGGCTTGGCATCATTAGGGTTAGGCACCCTAACCCTAGCCCTAACCCTAACCCTAACCCTAACCCTAAACCTAACCCAACCCCACCCCCTTGATTCTGAGGGACAAGAACACTCAGTGTGGGCTAAGCCAGGTCTTCTCTTCCTGTCTCCACCTCCAGGGCCCTGGCTGAGGTTTGCTCTTGGAGGTTTGAGGGTGAAAGGTGGTTTGAGGAAGCAACCCAGAAGGCTGCCAATGTTCAGCTAGTTTGAAGTGGAAACCTAAAATTCAGGTTTTCCTCTCCTTTCCTGCTTGACAAGGAGGACATGCAAGTACTCCCCTCATCTTGTAGGTCCTTCTCCAGGAGGACAGCTGGATTAATTATGACTTTTTCTAAGCATGACACTGGAAAGTACCCATGTGGCAAGCATAGAGCATTGTGCACTTTTACAAACCCAACACACCCATGTAATCACCAGAATGAGTGGCCCAATTGCAGGGCCCAGGGGACAGTGACAGAATTGTGAAGCTGGAAGGGACAGAGAAATAGGCTGTCTCAGAGTGGCCAAATCTGTTGTCAGAGGCTCCCTGAAAATAGTGGGAGAGTTCCCAAACCCTTGTGGTAATTGAGTAACAGTCCAAAAAGCATGCATGGGTTGGGAACCACAGAATGCAAGGTGATAGCTCTGCTGGATGCCTGTCTGTGTTTCCTGCGGCATCTGACAGCAGTGGGGGCTTGGGGAGGCAGCATGGTTGATAGCCCGGCCTCCTGGTGAGGCAAGTCTTTAGTTCATACCTCTGGAAGGAGAGTTTTCAGAACTTCAGGATTGCGGTTATCTGTCTGAGGCTGATGCAGCTGTTGTCTTCCTCTCAGGGAACGGGCTGAAAGTGCAGGGTGAATGACAGGGGGGCTGACTGGCATGGTACAAAGGAGATGGCCCCTTCTACATTGAAGAGGAGGTCTCTTCCCAGAGGTGGTATGGGGACTGGCTTATACAGGAATTCATACTTGGTGAGATGTCCTTCCAGGCTGCAAGTTTGTACGTGGCTGAAGGGGTGAGAGACAAGAGTCCTGGTTGCCTCAGTGATGGTACTATATGCTCCTGGTGGCTCCGCTGAAGCAGGGAGCCCAGTCAGGCCTAGTTTGAGCTCACTAGATGAATGAAAGGGTTGTCAGCTGATCCAGGTTGAAGCTTTTGAGAGTTCTGTTCCATAGTCTACCAGGAAAGTCACAGGTTTGCCCCCAACTTTTGTAATGACTGTGGGCTCTTGGGGGCCCAGTTTGTTGGAGCTTGGTTTGTCCTAACCATTCAGGCCTGATAGGGCACAACTCATTTGTCAGGGCTGACAGTCCAATTTTTTTCTCAGTCAAAATGTGGAACTCTGAAGGCGTTTCTGACAGTCATCTTGGGTGGGCATTAGATGATGCCATCTGACCAGGATAGGTGTGTCTCTGGGGGCTCCTGTGTGGTTGAATGTGGGCAATGATTAGCTGGAGCCAGTTCAGTTGGCTAGAAGTAGACGAGTCAGGAATGGGGAGTGAAGCTAAAAGTGTTGGCAGCAACTGCACTGGCTGACAAGGGTGTCAAAGTGGAATTCTCAGGAAGAATGGGCCTCTTTTTTCTTTTCTTTGAGACACAGAGAGCAGTTTGGTTTCATTTTTAATCCCATAAAAGCCCTTTTCCTGCAGTCAAGGACTGTGGGTTTTGACAAATTACTTCCTATTTCTGGCTCCCTATGTGTGTGTTCTGTACCCTTAAACAATGGTGCAACAGAGTAAGGGTAGGTGTCTTTTAGAGAAAGAGAGACCATTCAGATGCCCACCTGGCCACATCTCTCTCAAGGGCTTAGGCTCAACTTTGCTAAAGAGGGTGTGAGGCTTCCATTATGCCATATGTTAATTGCCATAGAACCAAAGGTGAGGGCCCAGTCAGCCACTGTGACCAGCGCTTCCCAGTCTTGGTGCACAGACAGAGCAGCCTATTGCTTATGCTGTCCAGTCCACTCATTCGCACATTGATTCAGGAGGCACTCAGAGGTTAAAGGTTCCAACCCCCTCTTCCCCTGAGAGTGGCCTTCACTAACAAGAGTTGATCAAGCTCTTCTGTTTGAACTAAGCAGGACTGATAGACAAACTGGGGTGCCCCCAGGGGTCAAAATCAGGCAGGCAGACAGACAGACAGACAGATTGTATCCCCCTCGCTTTGGGGTCCACTGTGAGCCACTCAGGCAGGGAGCCAGGAATCCTACTTCAGATCTCTGAGAGAACTTGAGGGTATAGCTTCCTGTCAGGACCTGGAGTAGTCCTTGCTCCATGTGCAAGGGCCATGACTGGTGACCAAAGAGGTCAGTACAGTTTGTCTTCCCAGTGACACATCAGATGCAGTGGGAAACAGAAACCCCTGAAATGACATCCAAGATTTGGAGGTAGTTTTATTTTACATCAATGGGCACTGATGCTGATCACTCCCAAAATATTAGGCCCTGATCTCTGGGGTTCTAGGACTTATATGAGATAAGCAAGCAGGAGGCAGAATGGCTTGTCAACTGGAGATTGGTTTACACAATGTACATCATAGTGACCAGTAGTGGTGGTTCCTGGGGTTATAGATAGATTCCAAGAATCTAACTGCCCAGCAGAGACCACCCACCTATTCAGATCTTGAGTGTGTCAGGGATATTGGTTGTCAACAGAAGGACTTAGACAGCCCTCTGAACTTGCTGAATCCTGAGCTGTGAGATGAACCCCAAGAAGAGGCTCAGCCTGGGCTGAGCCTACCCTTGGGGTACTTGCTCTGCTGCTGCAGTCTGCTCAGCTGCCATGGCCTTTGGCTCTGACTCTGGTTCTATCATAGCCACTATGAATCTCTTCTGGCTGAGCTGGATCCTGGACCGGGCACTGACCAGGCTAAAGTTGGGCCTGCACCCCTGCAATCGTCAACAGAGAAAGCCGTAGTGACAATGCCCACAGCCTGATCTCTCGCTACACATTCTCAGAAACACTGGTAGAGTGAGAGGGTGTAGGGACATCCTGTGTCTGCTCCAGAAAGGGCTCCTCTGGGTAGGTTGGCTATCACCAATTAGACAGTGATCACTTTCCTAATCTTCTCTCCCGTGGTACAGATCTACAGCCAGAGCCAGAGCCCCAGAAGCAAGGGGCCCAAGTGATCTCTCGGCAGGGTAGAGACTGATCCACTGATATCCTTGACTTCTTCCCTGAACTGTCTCCATAGTCTATGGAACGTCAGAACCCAGTGCATGGTTCTGGGCTTAGGGCTTGGGATTGGAGGCACAGTAGGGTTGAGGTTAGAGGCAAGGAGAAGGATTTGGGACAATCCTTCTTACCAACACTGTGACCCCAACCAGGCAGTGTTGACAGGGTCTTTCTCACTGTGAGCACTGTGGGCATGTCCTGGCTTTAGTGGCAACCTCTCAGTGAGCTTGTCTTGAGGACATTTGGGAAAGAGCATTTTTCCTGGAGCTCCTCCTCACGTTTATCCCAAAGGAGGGTGAGACATGTTGGTCCCAGAGAATCCACAGCAAGGCTTTTGTGCCTCTGAGCTCTAGGGTCTCTGCAAGAAAGGCAAGAGGCAGATGGATGCCTGGAGGCTGTCCTGGAGCTTCTTCCCCTCCCCCTCCCCCAGCTACTCCCCTCAGTTCCTCCCCCTCCCTGGGGCTCAGGTGCAGAGAGCAAATCTCTGAATCCATGGAAACCAAGGAGGCAGAAAACCAGGAAGGAGGAGGGGGCTGAGCGCAGTCTTGCAGATCCTGGGGAGGGGGAGGGACGATATTCCTTTTCTGACAGAATAAAAGCCTAAAATATCATTTTCTCTCTCACTGGAGGCCACCCTACCAAAACACTGGCTCCTGTTTCACCCTGGGGGCGATGGGAACAGGCAGGGGAAAGTCTGGCTCTTCAGGGGGTGTGAGCAGGCCCTAGTTAGAAGCAAGTGTCAGGGTGGGGGAAGAAATGAGAGATGGGGGGGTCCAGGTCATGCTTGGGGTGGAAGAGATGGAGAGTAGGGCAGGGAGAGGACCTGTGCTGAGCACACTATGCTCTTGGTACAAGATCCAAAACTAAAAATGATTTTCTGTGTAGCCAGTTCTGCCGCCTGGAGTTCAGAGAGCATCTAGCAAGATTCTGTGAGTTCTTCTCAGCCCAGGTTTGGCTTCCTCCTCTCTTTAGGCAGAGGTGTCACCTGGTAGAGATTTTAGGTCCCTTCTCCTCCCAGATTCCTGTGCAGAAAGGCTTGGATGCCCAACCCCAATGGCAGTGGTGCTGAACCTCTCAGCAGCCAGTCAGCCACCCGCCTCACCCGGCGATAGAAGCTGAGAGAGGACCTGTGCTGGGCGCACAGCTGGCCCTGCAGGCAGATTCACTGTGTGGGCTCTGAGATGAGAGGACTCTTTGCGGGAGGCCCCTACGCCCGACACTTGCTTCTGACCTTACCACTGTCAGATGATTTCCAGTCCTTTTTCCCTCCAGCCCTAAATGTGTAGAGTGTGATATTGATCTTTGAGATCTGGAAATAAAATTGTGATTTTCCCAAAGGCTGTTCTACCTGAATGTCCAGAAAGGGACGGGGAAGGGGACAAGAATTGTACTGGGTCGCTGTGCTCAACTGATTTGGAGGCTAGCTGGGGATGGCACTGGTAACATCGAGGTTATCTATGGTTATCTTTCTTTTTGAAAGGTGGGGTGCTACGTTTGGACAGCCCAAGCCTTGGTCATGGGCAAGCATCTCAGTTTTAGGGTCCTTGTCACCAGTGAGATGGAGAAGGTGTTTAACTCTGGCAATAGCGACACCCGCCTCTCGCACTATGCTTGGCTTTCCCGTAAGCTCCTAGTCTATCTGATCGATGCTAGCCTAGACACGAGTGTTCCCATGCACTGGCACCTCCAAGTTACCCATCCAGTACAATCCCTTGCCAACCTTGCTTTCCCACCCCCACCTGTGCAGATGGAGTCTCCATGCTGGGCTTACTGGCTTGTGGTTCAGCCGTGGTTTCACCCACAGACTCCTTCAGATTTAACTGGCTCCTTCAGACTGAATTGGCTCCAATATTACAGAGACCCTCTGGTCCTCTTGAACTCCTCCCTTCCAGTATTCATGGGGTCCCTGGAGGGATTCTAACTGGAGCTCAGTGAACTCTGGGTCAATATAGCCCAGGAAGCCCCACCCACGCACCACCTTCTTGCTCCACCACTGCCTGCCTCCCTGCCACCCCTCAGATGTCTGTGGCGGGATGCTGCTGAGGTAGGATGTAGAGCAGGCACAAGGAAACAGCACGAAGCTGTGGCTCAAGAATGGAGAAAACCACAGAGTAAGGATGTCTCTGTTATGACATCCGTCAGCCAATAGATAAAGGTCATCCTGTCCCCCAGAGTCCCCAGGCAGGCACAAAACCAAAAGTACATGAGCCTGGCCTGTGTTCAACCGCATTTTCATAGTGGTTTTCTGACACACACAGCCCACCTCCCTCCCTACCTGCTTCTGTAGGCTTTGGATGCCATGGTACTTCTGCTAAGAACCTTGTTTGGTCAAAACTCCCCCTTCTGGATAGGTGAGTCAAATCAGGTACCAAGTTGGGCTACGACTCCTGTCAATCCCTCGTTATAGGTTCTCCCATAATCCTAGTACCTTAAGAGACCCAGTACCTGCCCCTCTCTGGGCCAGTCCCAGCATGAGGAGCATACCTTTGGCTCTTTTTCTTTTAATAAATCTCATTAATATTTTTAAGTGTCCCACTCAATTCTTTGTTCAGGATTGCAAGAACCTGAAAGCAACTTCCCTGAGACCCCACCCCCGCCACCATCTGATAACACTGCCTTCAAGGCAGAGCAGCCACGTGGTGCTCATGCAGAATCAGGGTCCTGCAGTCTTCTGTACACTCCATACCTGGGCAGTGCGAAGGTCACACTTTCTCTGCAGGGCCTATGCAAACGCGGCAGAGACCCCCGTATCTCCCAGTGCACTGTGTGAAATCAGCTCAGTAGCATCTGCCCAGGGCCATCTCTCTAGAGTAATAGTTTAGAGTCTCTTCCTTCTGCTCTGGGTCATTTTGGCTTGTGACATAACAGACTCTCATATTATGGATTAAAAAAACCAACCACTGATGTAACTCAGGAATCTGCAACTATCCGGCTGGTCTCTGCTAGATTCATTCATGGCTGAATGAATCCTGACTGGAGGCTGAATAATCCAAGCTGGCCTTGTCTGTGTGTCTGCTGCTTGGCCGGCTCCTAACTAGGCATCTCAACATCTGCCAGGCTATCTAGGACACTCCTCCATGGTGGCAGGGGCAGAGCTGGCAAGAGCAGAAAGAGCGTAAGTAAGCCTGGTGGGTGAGCACCTTCCAAGGTCTCTGCTCTTGCCGATGTCTCATTAGCTAGCCAGAGTCAGGGGTGAAACAGACTCTACTTCTGGATGGAAGGGTTAGGGGAATCAAGACATAAAGGTGTGAACGTGGCAAGGAGAGAAACTGGAGGCCAGTTTTGAAATATACTGTTTGTCCCTAACCTCTCATAGAAACCTCTTTGCTGACACTCATTCCTGCCGGCAAAGCCATGCCTACATGCCAAGTTCTGTGGGCTGAGGCCCCAGGCTGGGCCAGAGGCCCTGGGTACAGAGGAACACCCTCTCTGCGTGTTCCCCGCTCTCACCTTCGTGTCCCTGCATCCTTCAGCTTCTTCCTGTTTGGCTGGGCTGCCACTGTGACTCAGGTAATGAGGCAGCCCCAGAGCCCTGCTAGTCCTCTGGGGGACTGAGACCTCACTATCTTGGCCTGGGGTCACTGACTCACCCCTTTGGGCCAAGGTTGCTCCATGAGTGGGCAGGGCTAGAGTGACCTCACAGGGTGTCTCACCCACATTCACACCCTGGAGGATAGAGTGCTGGTCCCTTCCTGCTGCCCCCAGTTCTCACATGATCTCTGAAATAAGGATGGTGCCATCACCAGCCAGGGTCTGAGCTGGCTGTCTTCTACGACCACCCCCACCTAAACCCCTCAATGATCCTCTGCCACTTCCATTTCACCAATGAGGAAATGGAGGCTCAGAGAAGTTGGGTAACCTCCTCAAACCACACAGCAAATAGCAAATCTAAGAACTGGATCGAATTTCTTACATCCACATTCCTCACTATTGTGTTCAAGTTCACTAAAAACAGGGAGTGTACCAATAAGAAAACTGACCAGCTCCAGTTTTTTTGCATTTGAATCATGTTAAACTGTCCCCCAAGGCCTTGATGTTCCAAGCCTCATCTGACCTTGGCAACTGCCCCGTACAGGAAGCAAAAGCCCCCTTGTTTCTACCCCCAAACAGGGACAGTGAAGACCAGAGATGTCTCCCTGCCCTGACTCAAGCCCAGCCTGCTGGCTTTGGAGTCCTTACACTTCCTTCTCAACACACAAGTGTGAACAGGGCACTTGGTGTTTGGGGATACTCGGCAGTGATATAGAGGCAGAGTCAGAAAAGAGCTTACGAGTCCCTTCCCATCAAGACCCCACAAAAATTATGTATCCTCCCCATGTACACTAAAAATAAAATTGTGCCAAATCATGAAATAAGAAATTTACATTTTTGGTGAAATGAAAATCACTGCATTCTGATCTTTCAGATTACAATATTCAAGATGAGTTTACAGACACAGACTTTCTAAGGTTTTACTTGCAGGGTACTAGTACCCCAAACTGATCCATCACCAAGTAGGGCTTTGTGTATAACTCCCAGTATTTAACCACTTTTAATTTGCAGTATTGGGGATTGAACCCAGGGCTTTCACACTGAGCTATATCCACATCCTGTTCTTATTTTTAAAAAGTATTTTTGAGACAGGACTTCACTGAATCTCCAATTTGCCCAGACTGGGCTCAAACTAGCGATTTTCCTGCCTTAGCCTTCCAAAGTGCTGTGATCATAAATGTGCACCACTGCACCATGCTTTAACTGCTTCCTATTTGGAGAATGGAACCTGGTGACATGCCGCCTATGTAACTCTCCATCCCCATCCCTTGAAGGGGCCGAAAAAGACAGGGCAGCCAGGATGTGGGCATAAGACTTGGGCTCTGCAGCTGGCTGCCCCACTCACCAAGCACTTTGGCCATGCAGGTGCTGAAGCCAGGATGCTGTGTCAGTCCAAGGTTATTCCCAGGAACAAGACGCGGTGGCAAGGGTCTGGGCAGCAGGACTAGCTCCATGTCTCCTAGGTTGTGGCCTGGTGGTGTGTTTGACCACCAGCCTCCTTGACTCCTGCCAGTTTCTTGAGCCCACCCTCCTCCGTGTGTGCTATGTGATGCCCGTTTGATGAGATTAAAATATTCCATGGGCGTATAAACTATGGAGTATATTCATTTGTAGTTGTCTCCTCCCCATTTAAAAGGAAAGGGCAGGGCCTTAGTAGTGCAGCGCCCTGCACATGGTGCCCTGCACACGGTGTATCTCTTCTGCTAGAGATAGCCACACTGCTGAGCTGTTTGCTACAGAAAACCCTGATGACCTCAGGTCTTAGAATGGGAAGAGAATGTAGCCAGAGAGCCAGGGAACAGGAGGCTGTACAGTCACACAGAGGAGCTGTAGAAGAATCATGGGAGAAGAGGTCAGAGGAGACACAAAGCTTTCATGAGAAAGAGTAGACAAGGTGAGGTCAGCAGCAACTCCAGCAAGAGAGGAGGGGACATGGGACCCAGTCTTGATGGTGGCATAAAACGGCGGCTTCCAGGGACATAATCTGGAGGTGACTTTATGCAGGACTGAAAGCATCCTTCTTAAAATACCACCCTGATTGGAGTCCCTGAGAGGGTCACTCGTGAAAGCCAGCAGAGACCCACTGTCCCATCAGAGATGTTCCGAGACTCAGAGCTGGACAGAGGAATAGAGCCTGTCCCTTATCAAGGAGTTTCTCTCCAAGGCACAAGCTGTAGAACCAAATCCTCCTGCTCTGGGACTTGGCTCTCATACATTTGATATTAGGAATTTCATTTCTTTTTATCAAGATCTTGGAATGGGGTAATAAATTTAGGTCAATGAATAGCTCAGTACAACGTAGGCAAAGTAATAAAGGCGAAAGCAGTGAAAGGTGGGGCTGCCAGCCACTCGGCACCGGTGAGGCTCTTGAGAAGTAAAAGTAATTATCACCTGTGCAACCTGGCCGGCCTGCTCGGCGTGTGCGGAAGAAAACAATTTCAGAACCTTATTTCCTATATTGAATGTCGATAATTGGATGTATTTATAAGTCTCGCTGGAAGAAAACAGCTTGTGATTTGAGGATGAGAAAACAGTCTTCCAAACAGTAAAAAACAATATATTTCTCATTTTCACCCACACAAAAAGAGCTTGTTTCTTCCGACGTTTCGAAGGTGCTGCTGGAATGATTTGCCTTTGCGAAGCCGCCGCCCCATTTCTCATTCTGAATTGCCTCGTAGACCCTGGCAGAGCACACAGCAGGGACCACTTCATCTGAGGTGGTGACGGGGGCTTCCTAGAGACGGCGCCTCGGAGGCTACCAGCCTGTGTTCTGCAGGAAGACAGAAGCCCAGGTGGGCTGGGTGGGGGGAGAGGAGGAGTAGGATATTATATGGGGGATCCTCTGGGGCTGGTGATGACAGCTGGGGGCTGGCCCTGGAGGACAAGAGCTGACCACGTTGGCCTCAGGACTGGAAAAGCTAGGGCTGCCACGTCTGCTAACACTGCAAAGGCCGAAGGCTGGGATCTGCCAATCAGTGCTGGAAAGACAGCCACCTGGGCATGTCATGAGTGTGACGCCCCTTCGTTCCCAGCCCAGGAACAGGTTGGATTGGAATACCTACCCCTGCCACCTATCACACACACACACACACCCACACACATACCCCCATTCTTTTTTTCAGTCTATTTGGCACTGGTTTTCTCTGTCTAGTTTCCAATTCTCAGTCAAAGCAAACAAATGGCCACAAAAATTCAAATGCCATCTGCTGTGGGGTTTTACCCTTTGAGGCTGGCACCCAGGAAGCTGCTAGAAATCCCCCTCTTTTCCTCTGGTGCTGGGAATTGAACCCAAGACTTCTGCATGTTAAGCACATGCTCTCCTGCTGAGCTGTACCCTGAGCCCTGGTACAGAGCCTCTTGCCGGATCTTTCTAGTTTCCCCTTCCAAGCCTGCTGAGCTCCTGTCCAGGAGACAGGTTTGGGTCCTGTGGCTTTTCTGCTCTGAACCTCAGCCATTCCCTACCAAGGAAATAGCGGAAGCCTGCTCTTCCACTCCATGCCCCATGGTGGGCTCCTTGGGGGCCACATGGAGGCTTCTTTTCTTCATTTCACCACAGGCTGAAGAGCCTAACGGTGGGGCCTGGGTCTTAAGCCCTCATCACATGTTCCATCCTAGTGTGGCACCGTGGGCCACAGTTTGCAGCTGAGCACAGAGACAGCATCCAGGCCACCTCCAGTGTGGTCTCACAGACTTTCCAGCAGACCAGCATCTTCAACATATAGCAGAAGAGAAGTGGGGCCCACATCCTAGCTCTTCCAGGAGACACCCCTGAATGGCCCAAGGGTGGCTCATGAATCAAAGTCTGGCTGTCCTGCCATCTCCAGACAGCCAGTTGTCAGCAGTGTCCATGGAGCTACAAGTCTGGATGAGCAGAGCAGCCCGACATAGCGTCACAAGGACAAAGGAGTTGTCCCAGGATGAAGTAATGGTGCTCAGGAGCAGGCACCTCCAGCCCGCTCTCAGCCACGGCAAGGGCAGGTGACCTAGGAGGCAACAGTGGCACTCCGCTGTGAAGCATGAAGGTGCTGCCTAGCTCTCTCCCTCAACTGATTTACACACTCCCACTCCGACTCTCTAAAATCAATCTCTGCCCAATTGCCTCCTGGCTCCCAGCAGTGTCCTGGGTCTGCCCTGTGTGAGTAACTATGTAATCTCCCACACCCTGAGCTGCTGCTCCCAGAGACCCTGCCGGAACTTCTGACCAGCCTCGGGAGGGGAGTCCTGAGGGGTGCGAGTGGGACTGGGAGGGTGGTAGGATCTCTGGTGGGAAGGGCAGGTGGAGGAGCTTCTGCCAGAGCCTCTGATGGGGGGGTGAAGGAGTGGTACAGCAGGCCTGCCAGTCTCTGCAGTGCAAGGGAGGGTTGGGGTGAGGGATGCCACGCTGATGCAGCTACTAGCAGGGCAGCCCTTGCCTAGGAGGCCTATTGTCCAGATGGGCCTGGGCGCCCAGGAAGGCCTCCTTATTCCTGTCCACAGACAAGGGTTCAGTGGGTGGGTGCTCTGCCCCTATTATTTTGTAAATATTTGTGGTAATTATTTCTTTTTTGTATTAATGAGCACTCAGAACTGGCAGTTGCTTAATTTTGACACATTTTATACCAGAAGAAGTGGTGCTGGGGAAGATTGTGATTAGCGGGGGGGGGGGGGGGGGGCAGGTTTTCCTTCTGTAAAGTGGCATTAATAGCTTTCTGTGCACTCTTTGTTATTTAAAAAAAAATGTCCTTATTAGGGAGTTAAGTCTCTTTGGCTAAAGGTGGAACTGCTGATAATGAGGAGGTCCAAAGTCTCAAGGATACACTGACCTGTGTGAAATATGGCATGTTACTTACTTCTCTGGGCCTCAGTTCCTCATCTGTACAGTGGAATCAAGGATAGTTCTTACCTTCAGGGCTTTTGTAAGCTTTCTTTGCAATGCATTTGGCCAGTGCCTGTAAATGTTCTAATCTGTTGGCAGTAGGGAAGGCGGCATTTTTTTTCTCTCTCTCTGATTCCCCCTTCTCTGTACGGCCCTGAACCAACATCAGACCTCACTGGGCAAAGAAGCAAGCCCCCCTGAACTCCTCCCCAGGCCTCCTCTCTGGCCTCCCTCCAGGTTCTTCTACATTCTGCACTTGAGGGGGCTTGGAAAATATCTTACCAGACCCAATTCCAGACGGGCTTTGGCTCTTGCTTACCGGTGGGGCTGTATCTCTCTCCCCACACTTCCTCTCCTGGACCCTGAAGGTTTCAGTGGCCCCCCCAGCCTTTGCTCAAGCCCTGGCCTTGGTTAGTCTACCTCCTCTCTTCCCCTACAGTTTCTTTAGTGTTGTGTTCTTCCCGCGGGTGGGCTGGGATGCCAGGTGGGCAGTTGACCCAGAATCAAGGGGTTCACTGCCCCCAGGACGCTCCCACCCACCTCGCAAAGGAGTGGGACGCTGCTCCCTGCTCGCCTCGCCTCTCGCCTGAACTTGGGGAATTCCTAGGAAGGATCCTCACAGCTCTCTGAACTCGGCTTAGGTGAGTCTGGCTAAACTGGGAGCTGGAGTGGGCGGGGCAGAGGTCCCTGGGCCGCCCCAAACACGCCCCCTCTGGCCCCGCCCCCTGAAGCGGGATGTGGCTGGGCTTCAGCTGACGCTTCACTTCACGTGACCGCTTGCCGGTTGAAGATGGCGTCCTCCGCGCGGTGAGTGCAGCTCTTCTCTCTCGCTCTTGCCCGCCTGTGCGGAGAGGGGGCCTCGGTGTTCCTGGCTGGACAGGGGTCTGAGGCCCATGGTGCAGGCTGGGCTCTCTGTGTGGCCGAGGGCATCGCGCTGCTTCCTGAGCGCTGAGCGGCGAGGTGTGCCCTCCAAGCCAGGGCCAGCCATACACTGAAACCTCCCCTCCGCCCACTGGCCCGTGGGGGCTCCCTGGTTTCCATGCCTCACCCGTGAGCTTGCGGCGGCCCCAGTGTGGAGCTCAGGTGGGCATGCGTGATCACTGCCACGCCCCTCAAGAGAAAAGTGGCAACCCCAGGGCGCCAGATCCCCGCGGCGTTTCCCCAGAGGGAGCAATGTTTGAGGTGGGCGTGGAATTCCTTTTTTCCAGAGGAACCCTTCCTCAGTTCCTTCAGGACCCAAATGTCAGTTCCTCAGAGAAGCCTTCCCTAGCTACCTCGCACAGTTTCTGTAGCCTTTATTACTTGGTAAACTATGGAGTGTATTCATTTGTAGTTGTCTTCTCCCCCATTTAGAAGGAAAGGGCAGGGCCTTAGTAGTGCAGCGCCCTGCACACGGTAGGTGCTCCATAATACTGTATTGCAGAACGAAAGAAGAGCGGATGGTCTTTGTGGGAGGAAGGACTGTGGACCGATGGGTTCATCCAAGTGTTGGGGAGAATATGCCAGATGAGGGAACATCGAGCAAAGGTTAAGAGATAAAGATTGAGGATTCAGACTGCCCCGAGATAAGAAAGAGAAAGGTGCATCCTTGGCCTAGAGGGTGAGGTGTCTCAGGTGGCCTCTCAGACTTTGTCCTGAAGGGCTAGAAGACTTCATCTGCTTGGATCTGCTTTTGAAAGAGCATGCGCCCTGGGACCAAGTTTAGTGGGAGGGAGCATTGGCATGGTCTGCAGGGCACCAGAAAAGGCAGGAATAGGAGGGAGTAGCACCCCAGTGTCAGGTTGTGAACTGAAATCAGAATGGAAAACCTGGTGCTCTGAATGCATCTTCCTGGGCTGTGTGACCGAGTGCAGCAAAGTAGGTTCTCAGTTGATCCTCTAGGTTGGGAGAACTTTGAAGGTGGAAATCAAACATCCCTTGGGCACCTCTAGGAACAGTACCAGGGCTACCCATAGATGTTTGCAGGCCACAGGGGTAGATGGACACATGAGTCTCTGTCATCTGTCTGTCTCTGGTCTTGGTGTGTGTTAAGGGGGAACATGGGCTCTAGGGTCATGGTAAAGTGTGGGAAGGCCTCATTCCCTGGATGGTCTTTGTGCTAGACCTTAAGCAGTGAGACACATTTTAGGTAGAGAACTATGCAAAGTTCCAGTTGGATGGCAAGGATCTCAGGCTCAGAGCTATGAACCCAGCCTATGGCCCTGTCTTAAGGAGCTGAGCAAGAAATAGGTAGGGGGTTGCTATCTGGTATGGGTCTGTTATCTATCTGAACTGGCCAGGTAGTCATAAGGATTTTTGGGGTTTGCACTTGATTCAGAACTTCAGGCTGGTCTAAGGCCTGCTCCTTTTTGGAAGTGTACAGACCATGCTGGTGATTTGGAACTGGGCTGAGGGCTCTTAGAGCAGAGCTGGTTCTCTGGATCATCACACATGAAACAGTGAGATGGAAGTTTTCAAGAGCTGCTGTATTGGAAGGGAGACATGGCAGGTGTGGAGTGTTTCTCGAACTGTCCCAGTCCTTGGGAAAAGCCACCCCAGGCTGTTTTAGGGCTTCCTTTAGAGACTTAGAGCCCGAGTCCAGCTGGAGCCCAATGGCTTCCTTATTGGGAGGAGGTGTGAATGTGTTCCCTGCAAAGATTGGCCCCAGCAGCAGTGCTCACAGAGAAGATCACTGTGTCATTCATAATGAACCATCTCGTCCTGGCCACAGGCTCCCAGGGAGTTGGATTTGGTTGCCTACAGGATCCTACCAGAATGTGGGACAGGGCAGGCACTGTGGGATTGGTACTTGGTGAAATGGTGCCACCCAAATGAAAGAGGCGCTTGTTGTAATCCAACATCCTGTCCTGCTTTTCTGGGTAACCCTCAGTGACTGAGGAAAGAAGATGTGGGTGGGAAGGGGGACAGGATTCCAAGGAGGAATAGGAGGAAGTAGCTCTAATTCTTTACCTGCTTTTTGCCCAGGGAGCTGTTGCCAACCTAGCAAGAAGCAGGTGAGCTGCCTTGGGTGTATGTGTGTTGGGCTGTGGGCCAGGCCAGAGTCAGCATTCTTCTGGAGAGAAAGTGTCTGGAAGAGTCAGATTCTTGGCCAAAAGTCCATCCTTCCCTGATGTCAACCTTGTGCTCCTGAGCAAAGGCCTCATGCTGACCCTTGGGGGATAAGGGAGTGGTAGGAGGGGGTGGATCTGTGGGAGCCAGGCTGACTCTTCCCCAGGCCTGATCCTGACTCTGTCCAACCCTCCCTTTGTCCCGGTGTGTCTTGGCCCATTGAGTCTCCTCAAGAGAGAGGGAGGTGAGGTGGCGGCGAGCCGGGGGGTCATGCTGACTACCTGTCTTCAAACCCTCTTTGGCCAAGGTGACCCGTCTGGCCTTAGACAGTCAGGTAGCCACTGGGCTGCCTGACCATCTCCTCAGTACCTAGCCCTGTGCTGTAGGCTGAGAGTAGGAAAGCAGCCTTTATTACTGGGTGCTTGGCAGTGTGGCCCTATTCAGCAGTGGCTTCGCATTCTAGCACAGGGATCTTGCTGTCATCTGTGCTGTGAATCTCATGGGCATCAGTAAAAACTATGTAGTTGTCTTAGTACATTTTGTGTTGCTGTAACAAAATATTTGAGACTGGAAACTTCATAAAGAAAAGAAGTTTATCTTAGTCACAGCTTTAGAAGGTTGATCAGCTGACTGCATTTATTGAGAGCTTCATGATTCTTCATAATGTGCCAGATGACATCAAAGTGGGGACCAAGCCTCCAGCACATGCACCTTTGGGGACAAACCATATCCAACCATAGCAACACCCTTTTTGGCTTAGCATCATTATTATTATTTGTGGTACTGAGGATCAAACCCAGGCCTTTGCACTAAGCTATATCCCCAGCACTTTTTCTAATTTTTTTTTTTTTCATAGAGGGTTTTACTAAGTTGCTAGGTTTCCCAGGCTGGGCTCTAACTTGTGATCCTCTTGCCTCAGCCTCCCAGAGTGCTGGGATTACAGGCTGGCTGGTATAATGCTGTTAAATACATGAAATAAATAACAGAAGATTATAAGAGAAACAAGTTATATGTAAATACATTTGTCACAATATTAAATAAACTTGTGATATAGTGGTATATGTTTCTTTATTAACACTTAAATAATAAAAACTAGCAGAACGTTTAATAACCTCCTTAATTTTGAAATAGTGGTGAACAAAGGTGATAGCTTGAGACACTGTGACACCAGTACTGTGAAATGAAAGTACCTGTGATTTCTGTAGTTGAGACTCACACACATTGCTGGTACTGAGTTGTTTACCTTAATCATTGAAAAAATATAAATTTGAGTTAGAAGTTGAAGAAAGTAAAGACACATATTTTTTCTCATCTGAAAAGATGAAGCCTCTAAATTCTACACAAGAATCCTCACAGATCTGTGGGTCTTTGGGTCTTAGGTCAGAACCCTGCAGGAGGCTATTGAGGAGAGTAGAGAAAGTGACATAGATACAGGCCCAGGTTGTGTGTGCCAGGGAGGAGTTTCAGGGGCAGTGGTGTCGACCCTCCCTGGGGGCTGACACTATGTTAAGTTACTCTGCTCTTTGGTCTTGACCCTTGTGATTGGTCAGCTAGGGCTGCCCCTGGGGGTTCTGTGGTTTTCTTTGAGGCCTTAGAACTATTGATCCACCAGGCTGTGTTACTCCTCTTGGACATGCTTGTGCCCTTGAGTGCTTTCAATGAAGTGTGCGTTATTTGCCCCGGGATTCAGAGATGGCATGACTTGTACAGTGGACCCGTGAGTTATGACTGGTCTTACACAGAGATTCTCAACCGGAATTTATGTTTAACTTACGACCAAAGGCTTGATGCATGCCAGGCTGCTTGTGTGGTTGTAAACAAAGACTCACAATGTCAGAAAAGCTTATGTGAGTGTCAGTCTGAGCTCAGATGCTCATGTTGGTGGACATGATTTTGGTCAGTGCTTTATATAAACACTGTGATTACTGTTATCAAAATGGCCCCGCAAAAGCTAGAAAAGAAGCTAAGGAAAGAAGGGAAGGTAAAGATAGCAATCACAAGTGAAAAGAAGAAGGAAATTGTGGAGAAATATGAGAGTAGCATTCATGTGACCAGTCTCACTAATATGTACTGCATGTTGAAATCCACCATCTCAATAATCTATACAGAAAAGATTTGCGTAAGGAAGCTAGTGTTGCTAAAAGTGTTACTCAAATTAGTAAGTCACAATCAATAGTGCTAGACAAGGTAGAAAGGCCATTATTATTTTTAATATGGATAAACAAAAGACAGATGGCAGGTAATAGCCTATCTGAGTCTGTAATTTGTGAAAAAGCCAGGACTATTAATGCAGATTTCATAAAGGATAGTCCATCAATGAGTGATAATGCTGAAACATTTCATGCTAATTAGGGGTGGTTTCACAATTTTAAAGCAAGAACTGGGTTGATAGCATAACTAGGCTTGGTGAAACATCCAGTGCTGTTAAAGGGGCTACTGAAAATTATATATACTACTTTGAAATGATGATACAGAGAAATGGCTTTTGCTCTCACTAAGTTTTCAACTGTGGTGAAACTGGCCTTTTCTGGAAGAAAATGCCCAGGAGAACATACATTACCCAAGAAGAGAAGAAAATGCCAGGCCACTGGCATAAGAAAAAGCCTATGAAGGACAGAGGTTAGCCTTAACCTTATTGGTATATGCCAATGTGAGTGGTGATCTCAAGATAAAGCCTGTCTTTGTTTATCACTGTGAGACCCCTACAGTGTTTAGAAAACAAAGTCATGAAGAATAGGCTATGGGCTCTTGTGGAGATCTAACGCAAAAGCCTGAATAACAAGAATACTTCCTGAGTGAATCAGAAAGGCTGGGGCTGGGGATATAGCTCAGTGGAATAAGCACCTGCCTAGCAAGCGCAGGGTCCTGAGTTCGATCCTCAGTACCACACAAACACAAAAAAATCACCTTGTTTTGGGGCTGGGGATATAGCTCAGTGGAATAAGCGCTTGCCTAGCAAGCGCAGGGTCCTGAGTTCGATCCCCAGTACCACCAAAAAAAAAAAAAAAAGAAAGGCTTTCTGTCTTACTGTTAAGAAATATCTAGAGGACGAAGGTTTATCACTCAAAGCTTTCCTCATCATGGACAGTGTTGCTGCTGACCCACGAGATTTGGAAGAATTAGCTGATGAATTCCCATGGCTCTCACTCAAGTTCTTCCCATCTAATGCAACTCCTCTACTGTAGCCTATGGACCAGCAGGTTATAGCTAACTTTATTTATTTATCTATCTATTTATTTATTTATTTTTTATAGCTAACTTTAAAAAGCCATAAACCAAGGAAATGTTCCTGGAGTGCTTCAAGATGGTCTCAGATACAGATTTAACCCTTAAAGAGTTCTGGAGGGAACATTACAACATCCTTCCTGTGTGGGGTTAAGTGAGAAATATTGGGCTGATGTCTCTCTAGGGACACTGAGATCTGCCTGGAAGAAAGTATGACCTAAAATTATATAGGGGAGAGACTTTGAAGGCTGTGTAGAGGAGCCTGAGCCTTCAGTTTACGATGTGGTTCGTGACATAGGCACTACAGCAGATTGGCTACTTGCAGGTAGACAGTGGTGATGTTGAGGAGCTAGTGGAGGAACATTCAGAGTAATTGCTTACAGAGGAACTTCAGCAACTTTCAGCCGAGCAACAGAGAATGGCAGCTGAGGATCTTTCTGAATTAGGGTATCAACAATCTTGGAGGCAAGGTTATTCTTCTGAAATAAAGGAAAGAACTTTAAAAAAAAGGCCAGAGCTCCGAACATTTGTAAAGAAGACTCACCCAGACGGAGAAAAAGCCAATCACTGCATTCACTTCCTTAATGACAGTGTCATGTCATACTACAGAACAGTGTTAAAGAAAAGACAGAAACAGACAACCTTAGACCTGTTTTTAGTTCTGAAAATGTTGAGACCTAGTGAGCCTGGAACAGGTCCTAGTAGGCTACAGACTCTCCCAAGGAAAGAAAGAACACCAGAGAGCCAGATTCCTGATGTTCATATGGGAGGGGACTCTCCCTCCAAACAATAACCACCTTCCATTCCATCCTCCCTTCCTGCAAGCCAAAAGTGTCAACTTGAATGGTAGGGACAGTATGTTGTTTCTGGTAAACTAGGCACATTATATAACTTTTTGGTGAATACACGAGGAAAATTATTGGTGTTTCTGTAAGTTACATACATTGTACAACCCTTTTTATTATGAAAAGGTTAAAGTTATCTTTGGGAGGTTCAAAACATGTTATGGGTATTTCCATGATTTCCTATGGAAAAAATAGTCTTGACTTATGAACAACTTGAGTTATGCCCAGCCCTTGCAAATGAATTAAGTTTGTAAGTCAAGGGTCCACTGTACCTTTTAAATTCTAGAAGCCAGTTAGCAAAAGCACCAGCAAAAACCACCAGTTGGAGATACTGTATTTTATTGGTGCTACTTTTGCTGAATTTGTAGGTAGAAATTACCTGCCTTGGTTCTAGACCTGTCTTCTGGGGGGCTTGGTTTACACTATAAGCAATCAAAGGTCATGTTTCTATAGGCCTTGATTTGGGGTGTCCTGAAATAAATGAATGGCTGCAGAGCACTGTTTTACCTGATGAGCTGCCCTTTTCAGGCCCAGCATCCACCCTAGAATAGGGTAGGCTGTGCTCTGCCTGAGTCCTGCATGAAGAATAAATGCCATCAGCTATCAGTGCCCAAGGACCCCTCAGATACCCCAATGCACAGGTGTGCATATATCTTATATATAATGGCCAGGAGGCCCCAGTCTGGATGCTCTAAGGCATTTAGGCCTCTCAGGAAGCTTGGACAAGAAGCCCCCTCCCTTCCAGGTATGTTGCTATGAACCAGGTAGGGGCAGCAGTTGCTAAACTTAAGGTAGGAGTCTGGTCAGAGGGGAGTGGGAGGGGGATGAGGTGACCCAGATTGGGCAGTTTAGTCAGAGGTGCTCTTGGGTGACTTTGGCTGGGGCCTAGTATCATTGCCTCTGTGCTAATGGGGAATCCACAGAGACCAGTTTTTCTCCCTGCCCCCATAGCTTTACCACGTGAGGGGAAAGGCTTAGGGAGGCCTTGGAAGAACCCTGCGTGTGGCTGCTGGCAGTTGCACTTTCAGTTCCTGCCCTCAGGCCCAGGCTGGGGGCAGTCGTGTTTACAGGCTGTCAGCAAGTTCTTGCTGCCCTCTCATCCTTGTGGTAGCTGGCCCACCCAGCAGTCTGCTCACCCTCCTAGGAAGAAGGGCACGTGCCTGGGAAGGGGAAGTGAAACTCTAGCCTGCTGTCATGTGTGAAGTATACCTGACCCCTCCACCCTTCCTGGCCAGCAGGGGCTGGAGGGTCCACTTCCTACCTTTGGAGCTGATGCATCGTCTTGTGATCTGCACAGCCGGGAGTGCCACCCATGTGTTGACTCTGACAGTTGTTTATTCAGCAGATCCTTCTTGAGCACTTGTATGTCAAACACGGTGCTGGGCACAGGATGCAACAGTGACCAAAGCAGACCCAACTAAGCAGGTGGAGACCACAGCACCACTGAGAACACGCTGCATTTAGGGTTGAGATGAACATATCACTTCGCTAGGGTGCTGGTCTGAATGCAGGAATTCACTCAAGGGTGACAGAAGAGAGTTTAATGCAGGGATGGTTCACAGAGCTGGGGGCAGGTTATAGGAACCTGGGAAAAAGGAGGGAAACTAGTTGCTCAAGATCTCTCAGGGAGGGCTGCACTGTGGCTCAGGGTGGCCTGGGTGGAGATGCGGCCCAGTGTAGAGGGACTGTACAACAGCAGGAGGAGAAAATTGCAAGTTCAAAGAGGAAAACCAGGGAAGATGATCCTTAGAAGGTTGCTGGGGGACAAGCTGTGTGGGGCCAAGATGTGCTCATGTGCCAGTGCTATGAGAACCAGGTCCTTTGAGGGTCCCATCCAAGGTGCCTCAGGGCCTCTTCATGCCTGTGGTGCTGTGACGGATGGTGTTACCGCAGTCCCCAGACAGAGCCCTCTTTGTACCAGCTCTGAGCTGTCCCTGCCCTCCTTCGCCAGGACTGCTCTTCCTTCCTCCCTTGGGTCAGTCCTTTAACAGATAACTAAACCTGCTTTCTTCTTGTCTTTGCGGAACTTAAGTTTTGCCTGAAGAAACAGCAAGCAAATAATAACTAAGTTAAATAGTGATGAGTGCTCTAGAGAGAATTGAGGAGAGTAGGGGCTGAGAAGAGAAGAGAGCAGGGCTCCCAGAAAAGCTGCTCTGGGAGGAAGGAGGCATTTTTGCAGAGGTGTGTGTGGAGAAGGAGCCATGGGGACAGCTTCGAGAAGAATGTGCTTTCAGGCAACAACAGCAGCAAAGGCCCAAGCTTTCTTGGTGTCTAGGGAAGGTGGAAAATGCCCATGCTACAGTGGAGGCAGCCAAGGAACACAAGAGAGGCCTGACCCCTCACTGTGTGCGGGCTTGGGAGTGAGTACAGGAGGAAGCCAGAGAGGGCAGGAAGCTTGGGACCCAGAGAACACCTGAGAGTTTCATGAAATTGTCCAGGTAAGAGGTGGCGACCAGCTGGGCCATTCTGGGGCAAGGAGTCAGATTTCAGGGGTGGGTAGGGCTGATGGCCTTGCCAATGATAGGGGGGTGCGGACAGACTATGAACACACAGCACACAGGTGGCTAGAGCAGCCATTGTGGCCAGGGGCCTTTGTGGTGCCACCAGGGAATACATTTGGGTCTGTGCTGTGCCCATGGCATCTGAGGTGATAGGTCTGAGAGGTGCTGCCAGGGAGCCAGGGAATCTGTGAACCTGAGGGGGATGTCATCGGTCGAGGCTTCTTCGATGGGGCCCAGCTATGTTGAAGGAGGGAGTCTGGTAAGGGAAGGTCTCACTACCCAGGCCTGGAGCTCCAGAGGGGAGGGAGCTGAGGATGGAGGAGCTGGTGTTGGGCCCGGTTCAGCACAGAGTAGCCCCCATGTTACAGGCAGGTGGAGGCTGAGTGAGGACTGGGGCCCACAACAGATTCAGCAGCCTAGGATCGTGTGTGTGTGTGTGGGGGGGGGGTACGGAGCGGCTGGACGGAGCGGCTGGACGTGCAGAGGACTGATAGTGGTGGGCAGCCTGGACTGTCAGACCAAGGAGTTGAGGTTTCTGTGTGTCTAGTTTCTGAGAATGCCCTGGAGAGAGGGCAGTTCCTTCTGGACCAGTGGCCAGCTAGGCATGGGGGAGGGACAGGCCACACACAGGTGAAGGAGAAGCCCCAGGTGGGTCCAAATGGGGAGTTTGGGGAGTGGATGTGGGATGTGTCTTCTCAGTGACCAGGGAAGCCAGTGGGTGTAGGTGGCTACAGAGGGACAGCTCCCACTCTGCCAGGCCAGGCCCCACCCAGCCATAGGTGAGGCTCTCCTTGTTGTCCTCTAGATGTGCACCCTGTGGCTGCTGTACACAGGCCCATCTTGCCATCATTCCCTCTTAGTCACTGAGCTCCTGTTGCTCTGTGTGTGTGTGTAGGGGTGATATTGTGGAGGGCGGGGACAGTCTAGGCTGTGAGGTCAGTGACTTGTATGGAATGGTGTAGGATGCAAGTTGCATGGTGGGGAGCCAATGTTATCTGGGTCAGATTTTGTGTTTCTGGTCAGCCCAGCCTCCTGGGAAGCTCTGTGTGAGCTCCTGGAGGGTGACAGTTGAGTGGCATCTCTAACCACTGTAGGCTTTCCCTCCACAGGCCTCCCCTGTTGCCCAGTGGAGTAGATCCAACTGCCCTTCATTCTGATGGTGGACCAAGTGCTCAGGGACACAGCAGGGCAGATGTGGATGACAAGGCCCTGTAGTTGTCCTGCAGCCCTGTGAGTGCTGTCTCTGGGTCACAAACAGGGGGCACTCTGGCCAGCTTGCCATGTGTGGATGGGAGTCCGCCAGGGGCCCAGAGCATGGGTGGGGGTACACAAGAAGGTGCCAACAGGCCTGCATAGGAGAATGTGCTCTTGTCTTTGCAGTCCTTCCTTTTCTCTGGGGAATGAGACTTTGCAGGTGCCACTGGCCCTCTTCGCCCTGAACAGGCGACGCCTGTGTGAACGTCTGCGAAACAACACGGCTGTGCAGGCTGGTTCGGTGGTGGTCCTGCAGGGCGGCGAGGATACGCAGCGCTACTGCACTGACACCTCAGTCATCTTCCGCCAGGTGAGCTGCTCCTGGCCTTCCGTGGGCCTGTCTATGTCTCCGGCACCAGACTAGGTGGTATCAGGCAGTGGATGTCTCTCAAGGGTCCTGGAGGGGTCCCATGGAGGCACTGGGGGACCAGGGAGCTCATACTCAGTGGTGTCAGTGAGCTCTCAGCAACAGCTAGGGGCAGAGCTGTCACCAGCCAAGCTCAGCTCTCTTAGGTCAAGGTACAGAAAGTTAATGTTCCTGGGGAGCAGGTTGGCAAGGCTTGATGGAGGAGGCAATGTTCAGCATGGGCCCTAAAGGCCAAGATAAATTCAGACAGCTGGGAAGACGGTGTGCACAGCAGTGGTGGTACAGCAGCCAGAGAACCAGCAGAGGGTCAAGTACAGGTGGGGATGAGTTCCTGGGGCCAGGGTCTGTCTGCAGGGAGGAGGACCCAGGGGAAGCATGGGCGTGGGCTGATTATTTAATCAGGAGTCAGAGGCCCAGCCCTCTATCCCAGCTTGGCTGCCGCTGATTCTTGTCATCCTGAGGCTCAGCTTCCTCCCTTGGGAAGTGGTCCAGGGGCTCCTTGCGATTCTGGACCAAAGGCTGGATATGAGGGCCTTGGCTGAGATCCAGTGGTAATGCTTGATCCCCAGAAACAAGGACTGTTGCCCAGGACGCCAGGGTGGCCTGGAGCTGGGCACACTGCTGCTGATCCTAGCATTGCATTTACTTTACAGATGACGAAACTGAGGCCCAGAGGGGAAACAGCCTCCTAAGAGGTGGAGCTGGAGTTAGAATCCGTTTCTGACTCCATGGCCAGTGATTTTTCTTCCCACTGCTGTGCCCAGAGCTGTGGCCTGGGAGCTTTAGAACCTCCCCGGGGCAGGTGGCATCTAGGGGATGTGGCTGTCTAGTATCTGCATCAGTGGCGGGACAGGAGAGTGGGAAGGAGAGGAGGTGGTGAGACCTGGTCCCTGGCTTGATCCTGGCAGTAGGGAGAGCACAGATAGGCTGAGATCTGCTGCCCAGGGCCACTGCAGAGGGTTTTGTGTGGAAAGCTCCAGCCTAAAGGGCTCCCTCCCTCTGCCCCACTGTTTTTGTAGCTTTGTGTCTGCAATCCCTGGCTGCCAGTGGGATGGAAGCCTAAAGGTTTCTCTGACTAGTCTTGCCACCTCTTGAAGTTTATGTATTTTTGTTAGAAACCAATGTCCTAGCTGGGCTTGGTACTCCAAGCCCATTGTAGTCCCAACACTCTGGGAGGCCAAAGCAGGAGGAGCACATGTTTAACCCCAACCTGAGCAACTTAGTGAGACCCTGTCTCAAAGTAAAAAGAAAAGAATAGCTATGAACGTAGATCAGTGCAAAGGCCCTATACGGATCCCCAGTTTGGTTCAGTCCTCAGTACCACAAACAAGAAAAGCAACCAGTTTCCCAAATTCAGCTGTAGATGCCCTTCCTGGTGTATGCCAGGTTGATCCCAGCAGATGTCCTTTGCTTCACACCCAGGTGATGTGTTTAGCTCAGTGACATTCCCAGCTCTCCTGGGTAGGAGGGGAAGTAAAAAATTACCCCTAAATGGGGTAATCCATTTGGGTGTCAGACTTGAACTGGAGCTGTGGTGCTTTGGGCTGCTGTGTCCCAGGGAGTCCAGGCCTGGGCTTGAGGATTGTAGGTATGGGAGGCCTGGGGCACACATGCAGATCATCAGAGAGGCCTCAAGGCAGTGTCAGAGGAGCCACCAGGCCACCCCTGCCAAGCCGTCAGGGCAAGATGGGCAGCCTGTAGCTGGAGCTGAAGGGCTGTGTGGCACTGAGGGCCAGTTTCTGAGAGGAAGAGGGCCCAAGCTATTCTCTGGGAAGGAAGCGCTCAGATTGCTGTTCGCCTCCCCTAGAGCCCTGTGTTGTTTCTGCTCACTGGTGACAAGCCTCCTCGTTCCCCCACAGGAGTCCTTCTTCCACTGGGCATTCGGTGTCCTTGAGTCAGGTTGCTACGGCACCATTGATGTTGATACTGGCAAGTCGACCCTGTTTGTGCCCAGGCTTCCTGACAGCTATGCTACCTGGATGGGAAAGTAAGGAGCAGTCCCTGCATTGTTACTGCAGCTGCTGACCACTGGCCGCTGGGGTTGGCAGGCTGGGGGTGGGAGTGCAGGGCCTGGCCTGTGGGTGGCTAGAGGCACGGAGGCAGAAGGGCGGCTTGGTGGTCGGGCCCTTTGCCAGCGCCTCAGTTGGGAAGGAGCACAAGTTGGAAGCACAGTTTGTAGATCCTGATATTGAAGTTTCCAGTTTAATTAAAATACCTGAGTCCAGGAACTGGTCACTTTCTCTTGGCCTCAGTCGGAGTGGGCCCACATGTGTCCTTGTGGTAGATTTGGCTGGGGTTAGGGAGAGCAGTGTGGGGGCCTCTCTCGGAGCTCTGCCACTCGTATGCAGGGCACTGGTTACATCTTGCCTGCTGTGGCATAGATGAGCCTGTCTGAGATGGGGTGGAATCTTCAGACTGTGCTTTGTGACAGGTGTGAGTCTGGAGGCTGCGCCTGTCCCCTTTGGAGAGGCTGCCCCACCAGCCCCTCATCCTCCTGCCCCATTCCCCATCCCACCAGCTTGGGCCTTCTGGGAGCCAGGGGCCACTCCTGTCCACTCTGAGGGACTGAGGCAGCAGCTGCACTTAACCAGGGATGTTGGAGGGGACCGCAGGATCCCACTAAATGCTCCCCACCTTCCATCCTGTCATTTCTGCCTGTGGAGTGATTATTCTGAGCTAATGTGTAAATTGCAGCCTTCACTGCCTGGAGCCCCAGAAGGCTCCTTACCAGGTGGGCTGGTGATTCTATAGCTGGTTTGAATGACAAGGCACTTGGCTGTTGCAGGGACTCTGGTCTCTTTCCAGAGGGCTGGAGCCCTGTAGAGCTTTGCCCAGACTTCCTCTGCTTCTGTCAGTCCTTCCTGCCCTTTCTCTCAGGTCCCTTCAGCACAAGGCCCCAGCATCCATTGTTGAGCCTGACTTATTGTTAGGGCTCTCAGGATGCAGGGTCTAAGTCCACAGGTGGGCATCACTTGTGCTCTAAGGCCACTTGGCAGAATCCTGGCTTGGCCTCAGGCCTTGAGCTTTGCTGGGAAGAGTCTGTTTCAGGCAGAATTGGCAGCAGAAGAGAAGCGGGCACTGTTTCTGCTGGGGAATGTTTCAGGCGTGGCCCTCAGGAGGGAGAGCAGGGAGTGGACACGCCCTATCTAGCTGGCCTTTGGAAGGAATGGCTGGGATACCCCTGCAAGGCCTCAGCTGATACTGCTTCCTTTCCTGGTGACCTTTGTTTTCCACCTTTATTCCATCCTTGGCTCCCATGTAATAAGGAGGAATCACTCTCCAAGCGTGATGGTGTGACTAGACTGGGCCCTGGTCTTATTTGAGCTGTAACTGGAAGGTGGGTTTGCCAGTGGTTCAGTGTGGCCTCCATGGGGTGGTCACAGGGCTCATGAGTGGCCCAGTCACTGGGTAGGGCTCCAGTTCCTTCCTGTGAAACAACAGTGACACTGTTGGTGAAGCTGTCATTACAGTTGTGGTCACTGTGGGGTGGTGGCATTTGTGACACTGCCATGAGGTGGCGAGGATGCCAGGGGACAGATCCCAGAGTTCAGAGACAGCGCAGCGATGATTTTGAGTAGGGCTGTCACAAAGCGGAATTTCTTTTTCCTCCTGCTTGACTGTGGTCAGGACATCAGTGCGTGGCTGTGGCAGCGTTGCTGTATGACTTCTAAGGCCAGACCACAAGGTGTACTGTGGCTGCCACCTGGTTCTCCCTGGGGGTGAACCGCCATGGACCCAGCCGCTCCACAAGGAAATCTTGCCTAGTAGCCAGCACTGGCCTTGAGCTCTCGCGAGGTTCCTGGTGCAGCCAAGGCCAGCCTCCAGGTGTTTCTGCTCAGCTCTAGATGTCATGGAACAGAGCTGAGCTCTCCTTTCTGGACTCTGTTCTTGGTCTTGAGAGTCCATGAGGAATGATTTTCCCTACACTGAGTATCCAGGTGGCCCAAGTAACTGGAACAACCTCAATGAATTTGGATTTGGTTTCTGTAACAGGACCCTTTCTCCCCCTCGATGAGGTCACATGAGTTGAGTTGTGGCTTCGGTCCTTGCTGTGAGTGGCATGTCTTGGAGTACAGTAATTGGGGCCTTTGTGCTCAGTAGCCTTTGGCTATGTGTGGCACCTACAGTTTTGACCTGGCTGCCCTCTGTGCCTCCCTGTGGCTCAGCCTTCTGGCTCAGAGCTTGTTGAAATGTCCCACTGCTCAGAGAGCAGGTTCGGGAGTCATAGCAGATGTCTCCTGCTATGAGCTGTGGGAATAGACAGTGCGGAAGAATACAGCTTCAGGGAGGGTTTGATCAAAGTATCAGTGACACCTCCCCGCAGTTTCTGTCTGGAGAGGTAAACGGGTTTTGAGTTAATCCTCTCTTCTATTTTCTTTTATGAAGAGCGGACATTCTGTGGGGCTGTGGCCGGAGGGGAGGCCTCACGCCCCCACATCCAGTGGCTAAACCTGAGTGAATGTCTTCTCACACCCACCATCTGGGGAGCCAAATGGCACTTGACTTGAGGGTTGAAAACCCAGGACCTGATTGGTCAGGGACCAGCTGTTAGCAGTTGGCTTTTCTGGAGTGTACTCTTCACTGATACAGGAATAATATGCTGTGCCTTGGCCACAGCTGGGTTCCATAGAGGCTATTAAAAGTTTTCCCTTCATCTGCCCCTGCTTTTCCTTGCCAGCTCATTGTCTAGTGCAGATAAACAGCCTCGGGTGACCTTGAGGGTGCAAGTGGGTCTGCAGGATTGGGCTCCCCGGTGGGAAAGGCTCTGTGTACACACTCAGCAGGCCAGACTCAGCAACCTCCATCCTGAGGGAGAGTCCAACCCCACAGCTGAGATGGACCCTTGTCTTCTGCAGCCTTGGCGCCTGTTGTGGCCACTCCCAGCAGCTCTTTCCCTTCCTCTGCTCTGGGGTGACCTTCTCCAAGTCCCCCGTCCTGAGTCTTTAAAGGCACAATTATAATGGGGCAGGGACAAAGGGACTAGTTGTCAGGTTCAAGTTGGGAGGTGGCCAGATCTGATGTGTGTGGGTGCTTCAGAGCCTCTCATGATCAGTAGGGCACTGAGAGTGAGGCTGACAGGATTACTGGGCCTTTGCAATCAAAATCCACCAGACTGAACATCTGACCTTTAGCTCCTCAGCTTCCTTCTGAGCCTGTATCTGGTGGCTTTTGAAAATCCATCTGGCAGATACTGCAACCCAAAGTCACCCAGGGAAACAACGCCCCTATCTGCAGGATCCTCCGCTTCCTGTGTAAACTGTCCAGCTGTCAGTGCTGCAGACACCCAGGAGGCCGTTGGCAGCTTGATGCTGGCCTGTTCTCATCCCAGGCCCTTTTTGGAGTACAAAGGTGGTAGCTTCTAATTCAATTTTATGTGGAGTCTTTGTTCGCAAACATGTGATGCCCTTTGGATGTGACAGTGCTTTCTTTTCTGTCGTATCCCATCAGAGTCAAGCTTAGCCAGTTTTGGCTGCTGGGTATCTGGGGTCCTCAGAGCAGGTAGGAAATTTCCTCTGTGACTCAATGCCCTGTGGAGCTTCAGGGCACATAGAGGGTGAGTGATTTAGGGCTGAGGGGGAAACTCTCCCAGAACCTCTGCAGCTTAACTGTGTGTTGCCCCCACCCCTGACCAAACCCTAGAATGAGACCCAGTGTTCCTGGCCTAGGTTGGCAGGAAGGTGGTATTTGGGCTCCTGAGTGCAAGCTGCCCAGGAGGTGTAGCAAGTGAATATGTCCAGGGCGAGAGCCCGAGGGTCTGGCCTGGCCCCTTTATCCTGGGGTCCAGTGTGGGATGTGCGTGGGTGGTGGGTTTGTGTGGTGGGATGTGTGTGCAGGTGTGGAGGGTGGATGTGGTGTGCTGTAGGGGCTGTTTTTGGCATGGGGGATGTGTGGTGTGTAGCATGTGTGTCTGGATTCTCACGGCACTGTCCTCCACGTACACACACCATGGGGTCACGGGGACCAAGGCTGCCTCAGCCTCACTCTGGCCGCCCAGACTTCCTGTGCTGTTTTAGGGAGGGTACATGGGGCCCTCTTTAAGGGGCAGAGCCCTTCCTGAGAAGGGGCTGACAGGGCTTCTTTGGCTCTTCCTGGGCAGCCCACACCAGACCCCCTCCAGCACGTAATAATCTCTAGCTGTGCTCACCCTTGGGGCGGGCCTGTCTTGATTACTTCTCCTTAGGCAGTCACTGCCCCTCTGATGGGCTGTTTCAACCTGAGCATCTCGGAGGAAGGGCTGCCACTTGCCCACAGGCGAGGTCTCCAGGACCAGGTGCCTGCATTCCTCTGGAGAAGGCAGCCTTCTCTTTGACAACCTAATGACATTCTGAAATGTGCCGACTTCCACTCCAGAGCAAGTGCCACTGTATGCTGCTGTGAAGAGAATGAAAGGCAGAGGCATTGTTTAGAGCTGAAGGCAGGCCCTGGCTGTTGGAAATTGATGGTGACTGCTGTAATTTGGCCCTATTACTTATTCATTAACTGTATGCAGGTGGTCAGCCAGCCGCCAAGACTTGCTCTTTGAAATTTCATTTTCTAGAGGGCTCCATCCCAACTGCATTGGGTGGCATTAATTCATATCTCCTTCCCACGCAAAGCATCGCACAGGGTGTTAGTGCTCCATGCACAGGGTTCAGGCATCACTTCTGATTCTGAACTTGAACTCATGCCTGGGCCCAGCTTCTGGCACAGCAGGCCTCTTCAAGCCAGTGTCCCTGAACATAGACCCCCCTCAGGAGGATAAGATCCTGTCCAGTGAGGGGTCTTCTCTCCTATCAAAGCTGTCCTTTGCACCTAAAGGGAGAGAGTCTGCAGTGGGGTGAGCTTTCTTCCTGACCCGTCCTTTCAGGTCTGCTTTTCTTAAATTCTGTCTTCCATGTGATGGAGCCTAGAATGAGCTGTACTTGCTGGACTCCAGACTGCAGATGGGGTGGGGTGTAGACCCTTCAAGTGACCACCTCCTCTCCTGGCCTTCCTGGCCTTGGTGGGTTCAGAGTCACTCAGTGACCTTGCCAGCCAGCTTGGGAGGACTGATGTGGACGCGAATCCTTCCAAGTCATGGCCGCCACACCCTCCGTGGCTGGTTTGAAGCAGCAGCCTGACATGTGTATCCCTTTGGGTGACATTTCAGTGATTTTTACTATAATTAACCCTAAAATATGGAAGAATAAGTACTATTCAAACTTAATTATCTCTGCCCTTTAAAAAAGAGTGAAATGTGCAGTGCAGACAAGATGCTTGCAACTCTTCAGGATTTTATCTGTTGGATGCTTATTTCTGTTGAGAACCAGGTCTGTGGCTAGGAAGGTGCATTTTGGCCCTTGAGGCCCAGCTTGCACTCTGGCTGGCCTAAGTCCTTGACTTCACTGAGGTGGGCAAGAGCCCCCTGAGCAGAGGGTGCTGGGGGTCAGCCAGTGCTTGAGCCCGTATCTTCTTGATTTGGGTAGAGCAACCAGCTCCCGTTGGATGGGTGGCCCTTGCCCCACCTTGGCTCCCATGGTCACCTGCATGGCTGTGACCACCATATGAGAAGCGGCTAGGTGAGGACACAGCTCTGGGACCACCCACAGATCACAGTGCCCCTGTATTCACCTCCCCTTTGCTGCCACCTCTTCTAATTGTTAAGCCCCTGACTTTGGGTGTACTTCCTGGAGACCTCCCCAGGTCTCTGGCCTCTTAATTGTGACCTAACTAGCAAGACTCATCAGGGGAAGGGAAGGGAGGGAGACATTTCCTGGTGGCTCCCCTCAGCAAGATGGGAAAGCTGGGAGAAGTGGAGGTGACTGGTCCAATGTCCCACTATATAGTAGCCAAAATACCCTCTGTAGGGGAACCATAGAGGCTGGTCTCTAAATCAGATCTGTGATACTTCCTGTATCTGTTGGGAGTTTGCTTTCCATGCCTGTCACAACTGGAGGTGATGAAGTAACATGGACCAGAGCTAGGTTTGGGGACATGCTGACGACGCAGGCGCCTGTCTGCATGCAGCTGGGCCAATCAGAGATGATATGGTGGAGAAGGCCCCAAAAAGCATTTTGGTGATGACCTTGCCTCTTGCTTCTGTGATGTCTACAGGGTCAGGGTCCATTCGGTCAATGCTCAGAGTGTCACAGCTGAGCAGCTGAGGGTATATAAGCTCTCTGGAAGCCCGCCCCGCAGCTGAGAGCTCCAGAATCCAGGCAGGGTGCTTGTCATCTGTTTTTACCCTCAGCTACTTGCATCTGTGCTAATGGAGGTGTCAGACCTTGGCCACTTAACTTTTGAGTCCTGTCTCACATGTGGAAGTGAGTGTGACTGAACTGTGCAAATTTCATTAACGGTGGGAGCTTGATACCTAGTGATCACTTCAGAGAGGCAGAAAGAGAGAAAACTCCAAGGGCGCTGTGGGCTGCAGTGCGTGGCTGGTTTCAGAGACTTGAGTTCTGGGCCCAAGGTGAGTTTTCTAGCTGGTCCAGCTTGATTCATGTGGCTGTGAGCTCTCTGCTGCTGGTCCTACAGCCCACCCCTGTGCCCCAAGTCCCAAAGCTCTTTCCCTCCCTTCTTTCACCTGGAGCTCCCCAGCAACCCTTATCATTTACATAGCCCCCTCCAAGCGCCCAGGAAGCAGACTCTAAAAGCCATCTGCTCTGCTTTCTCTGAGTCCCTGTGGGATGTGACACCTGCTGATGACAAATGAGACCATAGGCATTCTGGGGGTGGGGAGCGGCTGGGGGTAGCTCCTCTTGTGATGAAGTGAAGGCCAGGTGTGGGATTGCACAGGATGGCGTGCACATGCGCCATTGGACTTGGCTGGAACCAGCCTGTCGCCATAGAGTCAGTGTGCCCTTCCGCATGTAAGTTCCATCCCCAGCAGTGACATTGACTCATCTACCGACTGGGAGCCTGGGGGTGGGGGTGGCAGTGTGCTGGGCCCAAGCTGGAGGTCTGCCCAGCAAAGCAGCAACCCAGGGTCCCACCAGCCTTATTCACGCTGTCTCTTCTCCCTGGCTGGCTTTTCAGGATTGATGAGTAAGCTTAAGTTTTTCTAATCACATTGAGTAATATCGATACTGACTTAGTTAAAATGTTAATCTGTTATCTTTCCTTTAAAGAGATTCCATGCGGGACTGGGAGGCAGCTTGTTTTGTGCCCCAAAGGGTGGGGCCCATTGGCTGCTGCCTTTGAACTCTCTGATGTAGAGGGAAATGGTGGGTGCAGGGGACCTTGTCTGCCTCTGCCTGCTCCAGACAGCCAGGGGCACAGAAGAATGGAAGCCAGCTGCTCTGAGGTTGCTGAGGGAAGCAGGTATGAGTCAGTGATCACTCTGTGTCCCGGTGTCCTTTGAGTTTGAGTCTGTACTGGACAGACCCAACTTGGTGCTAGGTGCCCACTGTGATAGGGAAGGGTGTGGAGCTGTTGGATTTGTGCTTGGTGGGCAGGATGATGCCCATATTAAGGCTTGACCTTGGCGTTCCTTGTGCTTGCTTTTGAGGATCCATTCCAAGGAGCATTTCAAGAACAAATATACTGTGGATGACGTCCAGTACACAGATGAGGTAAGCAGCTGACGCCTCCTCTCTCTGAGCAGCCCTGGGTTACCAGTAACTTTTCCACTTAGAGCTTCCTCTCCTCCCACTGCCACAGCCCAAGGACCCAGCCACCTGGCTGTCCACCCTGCAGGAACACCCCTGTTTAGAAAGAGCAACTCATACCTCTCCAGTCTGAGGAGGCAATGCACCTGATTCAAGTGCAGCATCTGGTGACCTGGATTTTGGCCACTGAGCTGCACCAGAGGAGGATATCTCTGAAAGTTAACCTCCTACAGTGGGGACAGAGTTGTACCTGGGCTTGACCTAGACCTCCCCCCAGGCCCTCACCAACTTCCAGTGCCGCTGTTAAAGGAGCCCAGGGCTGGGGAAGATTGGTGGAGTCAGCTGAAGTTAGGGCAGGGCTCCAACTCAGGTGTGAGCCCAGCCAGGAGTCCCATAGTTTTAGTAACCAAATGAGCAAGACCCCACAACACTACAGCCATGACCTAGCACACAGAAGGCCCCTCTGCTCTGTCCCGGGGCACTGTCACAACCCCTGTATGCTTTGTAAGTCTGTGCTGGAGAGAATGGGAAACAGACAGAAATCAGTGACAGTCACTGGAAGTCCGACCCAGACCTGACAAGACCAGCTGGAGGGGGCCACATTTCTCCAGACATGACTCACTTGTGGGTACATGCTAAGAGCTGGAACTACAGTGCAGAAGTGGCCAGGAGAGGCCAAGCAGCTCCCTCTTACCCTGGGGCAAGACATGGCCTGTGTCAAGGGGTGACAACACCAGGTAAGAAGCAGGTTCCTGGGATCCTGGCCAGGTACACAGCACTGTGAGGAACTGGTCTCTCTCCACTCACTGTTAGGGCTCTACCTGGGCCTGCCTGCTTGGGGATAGACAGCAGTCCTCGACCCCATAGAGGCCGGCTCAGCAGCACTCTGTGCATAGGCAGGCCCAGTCCTGTCTCCAGTTCTGCAGTTCTGAGATGCTACTTCCATTTCTCTGACTGTTCAGATCTCCGCCAAGCCTTCCCTGAACTCTAGGGATGTGTTGACATTGTGGGTACTGGCTGGGGCTTTCGTCTGCACCCTGCTCTGTGTGTCTCACATTCTTCTTGCAGTGCCTTTGCCCAGTTCTAGGGACACTCAGGGCATCAGAGGCAGTTGAAACCTCAGACCCCACCCAGCGGCATGGGTAGTCCAGCACATGAAGTAGCTGCATGGGCGAATAGTCATGGAAGCATAGTGGGACCTCATCAGGGCTCCCCAGGAGCACCTCGTGAAGAACCGCTTACTTCCTCAAGCCCAAAAGGCCTGGGTCTGCAGCACCTTCTGTGCCGTTGGATCATGGAGAGGGGGGCAGCTTTTGATGACTCCTTCTGTTTTAGGGATGGGGTCTATAGATGAGAAAATACAATAGGGGCCTCCTTAAATCTTCTAGCTAAGCCTGACTGAAGGAGTTAAAAACAAACTTTATTAGAGAGATTCCCCTGGGAAGCAATTCAAGGACAGCGGTAGAGAGAGAAAAACCCGATAAAGAAAGGCACCAAATGACCTTGGGACTTGCACCGAGAGACCGGAAAAAGAGCTGACAGGCAAGACAGAGAGAAAGCCAGGTACAGAAATGATAAGCCACCCTACCTCCAATAAAATACAGGAAAAACAAAGAGGAGAGCTGATTTTAAGATAGTAAGTACTCACACCTGTGCACTAATATATACATACAGATACATATATTCTAGAGTCACTGTGTTATTTACTCTAGGGTCATTATAGAGTACAGTAGGTATCTACATATCCCCTTACTAACTCTAAGCTAACCGTGAACAAGGTATTCCCTTTCCACTCCAAAGATAAGGCCTTGAAAGGTTGGTCAAGGACAAGCAAACAGACACAAAGAAGCTGCATGTAAACCTCCAAAGAAATGACGTTAGGCAAAAGTACCTGGAAACCAGTCCAGCTATGGCAAGTTCCTGGTGCAGGGAAAGAGCAACTTACTCACCCTATACAAGCAGCTGGGAGCAAAGGCCCTCAGGTCCTCCATCTTTCTGGAGCCCCTCCCTGATTCTTACCAAGGTAGCTAGCTATCGCCTCCTTTCTCCCCCTTCCTTTTCTTCTTTACAAATAAAGTGTCTTCTTTTCATTAAACTTTGTCCCTCTAATTTTGTAGGGGGGCTGAGTTACAGTTGCAGTGGGCTGCTTGGACAGCAGGGCAGTGGTGCTCGTCCCACAGATACATCTTTGGTTCCCTGACCAGAATCCAGATGTGGCACTGTCATGTGGTTCCAGGACCAAACTTTTGAGGGTGACACATAACATCTAAGAGTCTGTTAATACATAGATGACCTGTTGTATCGGTCTTTGTATACAGGATCTGAAACAGACTGAACGTTTATTTGCATGTCCTTGCTGAGGTCATTTGCCACTGACTGTATATTTCTAAATCCTAGAGTGAGTGGCCTGCCCATCCTTTATTCTCATTTTTTCCTGATCCTCTTCTTTGTCAGGTGCATCCCCACCCCCATAAAGGGCACCTTAATGTTACTGCCCTTGGAGACTTTCACCTTTCATCCCTCTTTGCTATGAAACCTGGAGGGGTCATCTGGGTCGGGCCTTGTCTCAGGGACCTGGGATGGGTTCCTGTCTCAGCTGGGCACCCGCAGCTGAGTCAGAACCATCCATGGGCCACAGCCTCCCCAGTGTGGCATTTTGGTCTTGATAACTGGGGGGAAATTCAACTCCGTTTGTACTGTGATTTGGGAAGATGTGGAAGAGAACTGGACAGCAGAGGAAATCTTAGGTGTCGGAACAGGAAGTCCTTCATGATAGTATAGATTGACAGCTCCACAGAGCAGCTTTTTTCTTAATCTTGTTTATAAGGCAGAATTTTAAATGAAGGCGGCAACAGAGTTCAAGTACAGTGCCCATCACCATCGCCGGTGCTGATCAGTTTGTTACTGTTATGACTGCTGTTCTCGTCGGAAGCGAAGGCTCGTCTTAACAGTGGCACAGGTGCTTTGCTTCAGGGTGGCAGGGATCCCTTTGTCCTTCTACCCAGTGCTGTGATGCACTGCAGCTCCAGCCCCATTTATAGCTGAGGAGGTGGAGACTGAGAAGTGAAAGGCCTGTCCTTGGTCCCACAGCTGGCAGGGTAAGCGTTGGGGTGCAACCCCAGGACCTCCAGCCCCAGAGGCCGAGCCTGCTACAGCACACTTCGGTCAAGGTAACACAGGATCTCACACATCTTTGATTTTACATAGTTGCAAAGAGAGCTTCCCCCAAGTGTGCACTGCTGGGCTGTGCAGGAAGGCTGAGGGGCATCCAGGTCTACTCCATCATGGAAGGTTGCAGGGAAGGGATCCCTGGGCTGGTTCTACACTTCTCAACCCTGTCTGACTTCAGGCTGCCTTGGCCATTGGCAGATCACAGACAGCAAGCAGTACATGATTGTCTCCTTTGAAAAAGCCCCGGAAGCCCCCATCCCAGTCCATGGTCCCATCATCTGATTAAACATAAAATAAAGAGCTGCCTCTCTATAGTTCCCCTCCTCTTCATGGAGAAATCTAAGTTGAACTATTGGGAAGGCGGTGCTCAGGAGACCCTGGCAAGGGGCTTGACCTTGCTGTGACGCCTCCATGCAGGGGCTGGTGTCCCTAACCAGCTGGGAGGCAACAGGATGGAAGGTGTGTTTGTGCACTTGTCTTCCTCTATGGCACTGAGCAAATGACAGAAAGCACCAGAGTCATTGATTCGGATGTAGGCAGGACGAGTGAAAGAGAAGCACCCACCATACCACAGGGATAGGCGCCGCCTGCCTCGCAGCCTCGGCCTGGAGAAACATCGGGGAGTGGCGGGGCCAAGGGAGCCACCCGTCCTTTGAAGGGGCTGCTAGATACTGCACTTGTTCCAGAGTAGCTGCACATCATCCATGTTATGTGTGATGTTTCCATTTTAGAAACAAATCCTCAATTTTAAAAGCACTGCAGGCCACCAGTGTGCACTAATGTTTCAGGAGCCTGCCCTGAGCTACGATTTATTTTCAAGAGCTTCAGTGCCTGCAGGGCAAAGCCTTTGGGACTCTGTGGGCTTTCCAGGCTACACTGGGAAAGTCCTGTCTGTCCTCTGTGTGGAGAGTGCTCACAGTCTTAACGCAGGGCCTGGCTAGATGTGTGGTGTCTATGGGAAGCCTCCACTTGTCCCCATCTCAGGATCCAGGCCCACAGGGCTCTGGTGAGTTCTCCTGGTGCCCATTTACCACGACCTGCCGGGGAGGCCAGGCTGCCCAGGAGATCGATGCTGGCTGTGGTTTGTAGCAAGGCAGGGCGTTTAACAGCCCTGGCTGGGGAGAGCTGATGGGTCCCCAGTGGCCACCGCTTCATGGAAATGAGGCCCTGGGTTGATAGCATTGTGCTGCCGTGTGTGCTGGAACTGCATTTCAAGCCAGCAACGCACAGCTGTGCCATGTTCCCTTGATTTTTGAGGCACAGCATCATGGTGTGCCGATGAGAGCGGAGTGCTAATGGGTCTCCATGGGGAAGGGCGGATGGAGTTGTGGGCCGGGAGAGGCTTTGCAGCCATGGAGGTAACCAGGCAGTCGTGATCAATAAAAGATGTTGCCCTGCCCAGGCTTGCAGACACACAGCCTGCTCTCAGCGTCGGACCTCGGTCATCAGAGCGTCAGGCAGCCGGCGAGGGCGGCGTTCTTTTCCATTATTCCTAACCAGCACGTCCAGAGAGTCGTTGCAGAGAGAAAAACCATCAGCCTGCACATTTGTTATCCAGCTCCTCTCTCCCAAGGACAATAGCAGATACAATCCCCAAGTGCCTTCTCGCTCTCTGATTCTGCTGCTGTAATTGATGGAATCGTTGTGTGCTGATGAATGTAGACCCTTCACAGCAACATAACAACACACCCAGGGCCTGACACATGCAGCTCTGTTCCTTTTAATGAGCTCCCCGCTCCTCCGGGAGGGATTCAGCTGAGTCTTTCATTGTGCAACACAGAGGCCGAGGGACTCAGTCATTCTGAGAGCAGTTACTGGGTGATGGAGGGAGGGTCCGGGCAGACAGGGAGGTTACTGTACACAGTACTTGGGTGTCACTTGGCCGTGGGCGTCATAAATCTTGACAGAGTATATGGCTTTTGACCCAGCACAGTAGTTCAACTGAGTCACATTTGGTTTCTTTCTCTTTTTTAAAGAAGTAAGTTTTTTAAGGATTTTATTTATTTAGTTTTTTCAGTACTGGGAATTGAACTCAGGGCTTTTGCAATGAGCTGCTTCTCCAGCTCTTTTTTTTTTTTGAGATAGAGTCTCACAAACTTGCCCAGGCTGAGCTCACACTTGTGATTCACCTGCCTCAGCCTCTCAAAGTGCTGGGGTTTATAGGTATATACTTACCACCCCTGTCCAAGGAATTTTAAGGAAATAAATAAAGCCTTATATCCCAACATGCTCATCACAGTATCACTTATCATAACTAATCATTAGGGATAATTTCGGTGCTCGATACAGGAATGCACATATGCATTATGGCGTGTCTATTAAGAGAGACTGTTACACAGCCACAGGTTCCAATTTGAACTCTGCTGTTTCCTACCTGTGAACTTGGGCAAGTTCTCTGACCTGCAAACTTGTCTCCTCTGTGGGGTCTGGACACTGGGAGCAGCGTCTTCGTGGCTGGTTAGGTGAGACAATGTGTGTAGGATGACTGGCGCAGGCCATAATCAAGGACTTATCAAGCATTACCCTCCCCATCGGTGGTGACTGTTAAAAATTGTGTGTTTGAAGAATATTTAATGACAGGAGATAAGTGAAGCGTGTAATTTCATATGATCCAAATGTCATTACAGATCTCTGTTTTTTATGTGCAAAGCTAAAACGTCTCCGGGGATGGGATTGCAGGTGCATTTTATCTTTTCATAATTTTCAGTGTATTCCGGCTTTTCTTTGGGAGCATCTCAGCATTTAAGAAGCTATATATCCATGTGTCAAAACTTATCAAATGCCCACTTTAAACACGTGCGGGATAGAGTATGTTGATGGTAGCCCAGTCCATCTGTGAACACCACAACACCTCCTTCTTCCTCTCGTGTTGCGTTGCAGGTGTCAGAGCACTTGAGGTGGGGCGGGGTTGAGGAGGGGCAGGGCTGCAGGGGCTCAGGTACAGCCGGACATGCAGTAGCTAAGATGCAAGGCATACTGAGGGCCAAAAGTCAGGAGAGGATGAATTTACCCCCAGCAGGGTGGCCAGCACCCTTGGGGCACAGGTGTCACAGCTAATGTTGTCTGACAGATACTTTCCTCCCAGTAGGAGATTGATGACCCCAGTGGGGTGGTAGAGAGGGACTGACTGAGGCTGCCTGGGGGGGACCTGAGGGCTCAGTGCTGAGTAGGTGATGGAGTGGTCAGGTCAGAGGAAGGCATTCCAGGCAGAGGGGAGAGCCCTGCAGAGATGTGGTGAGGCGAGCTCTCCCGATACTCACTGAAGACGCTGGGGGAGAGAGCAGCCATGCAGCTGCAGGGTCAGGAGGCCTGAGCAGAGCAGGGTGGTGGGCTGGAGAGCCCAGCGTGGGCTGGAGGCCATAGGGTGGCGGTTAGAAAGGCAGATGCCTCGCAATCTAGAGATGAATGGGCAGCTGGGAGGGGAGGCATCTGCCCCAGGAACCCTGGGCCTGAAGGTTTGGAGGGATGGCTCTTTTGGGAAGGAGTTGGCAGGTGGGCTGACATGCTGGCCTTGGCAGGTTGGCAGGTTTGACTGTCGGGACATGGGGCCTGTGTGCTGCAGGCAGTTGCATGGTGAGGAGTGGCTGGTTTAGATTTGAAGCCCTGTCTACTGCTTGCTGTTTATGTAGATTTCAGATGTCCTTCGAATCCTGTAAGCCTCAGTTTGCTCCTCTGCAGGGTGGGAACAACAACACCACCTGTGTTAAGGACCCGTTTCATAAATGTGTGCCATCATTATTGAACAGTTGTTTATATACACCCTCATCACAGCCCTTTGTGTGAATTTTTCTAGAATTTTTTGAAAGTGAATTTTTCTTTCTGACCTTTCAGATTGCCAGTATCCTGACGTCGCAGAACCCTTCTGTCCTCCTCACCTTGGTAAGTGGCTGGTGTCATGGAGTGGGGCACAGGAAAGGGGTTTTAGGGAGTGCCCTGCCTCTGCCAGTGTCGGGGGCCACAGAGGAGGATTAAGAAGCAGAGAGGAATGGTCGTTGGTGAGAAGGCATGATACTTTCTCTGTCCAAATGCTGAACCGGTTTTCAAGTCTCCCTGGGTTGTACTGTGTCCTATCTCAAGGCCACAGTAAATAAGGTACCACCCTTATTTTAGGATTAAAATCCAGCTAGATATGGTTGAGTTGGACTGAGCTCATGAACTCTGGATGTAGAATGTCAGTTCATTCCTGCGCCACATCTCCTGTGTTGTTACTAGAATTTGAAAAAAAACACACGCCACTGGCATCTGCCCTCAAGGTAACCAAGCTGTGAGGTACAGGTGGAGGCAGGGTGGGGCACAGAGTGGGCTCCTGGTGCCCTGGCAGGGGCTAGGGGCCACTCAGGCTCTGGGATGTCTCAGAGAGGAAGCATGCTTTCTTGTCCTTCTTTGACCTTGAGATTTCATATAGAAAACCCTCCTTCCTCCCAGAATGACCCTTTTCTCCTTTGTTAATTGATTTTTACAGAAATAGTTCTTAATGATTTTTTTTTTTTTTTTAGCAGTTGGTCTCTTTATTCCACTCTGCTGTCTTTGTGGCTAACGTGGAAGGTTATACTAGACGATTATGGTCAAGGTTGGCCCAGAGTTTTGTTTGGGTGTACAGTTAGACATCAACTGAGGCAAAGTTCCTGAGAAAGCAATGGCAACTTGAAATGCTTTCCCTCTGTAGGGTGGCAGGCTTTCCTGTGAACCTTTTGTTTTGTTTCTACTTGTGCTCGGTTCCATAGGAAGACTCCTTACAGTTAGGAAAAGCAGAGAGAGATATCAACAGCTTCACTAGAGTCCTGCCTGGTGTCAGGCCCACATCCCTAGAAGAGTGGGATTTGATTGTCATCCTCTGAATCTGTAGGGTTAGTTCCAGGACCCTTGCGCACTCCCCAGATCCTAAAACTTGCAGATACCAAGCCCCTTTTATAAAACGGTATTTGGGTATAACCTACCCAGTACAGTCTGCCCCTGTACTTTAAGTCACCTCTGAATTACTCGTACAATCTAATACAATATACATGTACAGTGACACAGTATCACTGTATTGTTCAGGGGATGATAACAAGATAAAAAGGTCTGTTCAGTAGAGATATAGTTTTTCTCCTAAGTATTTTCAAATATAGTCGGTTGAATCTGTGGATGCACAATGCGTTAATATAGAGAGCTGGCTGTATGCTTTTGGATCTCATGCTGGGGTGTGTGTGTGTGTGTGTGTGTGTGTGTGTGTGTGTGACTAGAGATTGAACCTGGAGCCTTCACACTAAGGTACATCCCCAGCTAGTTTCTTATTTTTTATTTTGAGACAGGATCTCACTAAGTTGCCCAGGCTGGCTTGAACATGTGCTCAAGCCTCAGCCTGTCAGGGTGCTGGGATTACAGGCCTGTGCCACAGTGCCCTATTGTCCTCTGCTTTTCAAGCTGTAGCCCAGACAAGAGTGCCTGCCTTGGAATTACCTGGCTGAAGCCTTGCTGAGCTGGGGTGTGCACTTCCTCTTCTCACCTGTCCTGAGTCTGACCAGAGGAGGCAGGCCCTCCTGGGCAGGCTGTAGGGACTGTGTGGCCCTGTGTGACTGTGTGTGTTCTTTCTCCTCAGCGTGGCGTTAACACGGACAGTGGCAGTGTTTGCAGGGAAGCCTCCTTCGAGGGCATCAGCAAGTAAGTCCTAGGGCACTGGAGCATCTCCATCCACCACAGGCTCACACCTTTGTCAGTGGGTCTTTCTCTACACAGGGTTGAAATACAGGGGGATTCTAAAAGTGAGTGTGCAATCAGGGCCAGTGACACATGCTTGTAATCCCAGCATTCTGGGAGGCTGAGGCAGGAAGGCCGAAAGTTCAAGCCCAGCCTGGACAATTTAGCGATTTAGGGAAACCCTATCTCAAAATAAAGAGAAACAAAAAGGTCTGGGGGTAGCTCAGTATGAAGGTCCTGTGTTTAATCCCCATATTACCAACACCAAAAAAAAAAATTCGATCATACATTTTGAGAAAATGCTTAAAAAGACTAATTTGCCTAAAATCACCCCACCTTTTACTTGAACGAAGGTACCTTCTCTGTCATAGTCTATAGTGGAAGTGCCAGGGAGCCCTGGCCGCTGTGAATGGGCAGAGGTGGCTGTTCCTCTCTGACAGCAGCCTGGCACTCTGTGGCTCTTGCTGGTACCACACCCTTGCCCTGCAGCCCCCTCCCCTTAGCCGCGACACTGACCTCTCCCAGCTCTCAGCAGCTTCCTGTGTCCCCTGCTTCACCAGTCTCAGGTGGCGCCCCCTTCTCCTGTTCTCACTCCCCAACTTTGCTTTGCACTGAGGCCTTGAAACCTGCTCTGGAAGCAGCCCCTCCAGGAAGGAGGGCCCATGTTGGACACAGAGTAAGCTGCAGATCTGCCTCCCTGTCGCTCTCCCTCCTGTTCCCCAGGGAGTGCTGCCTGCTGGCGGTGTCCCCAGGCTGGCTGGTGAACAGCCCTGGAAGCCTGCGCGGGTGACACTGCTACAGACACGCCCTCAAGGGGAGGCCCCTGTTCCTCAGGGCTGCTGAGCGTAGACAGCGGACAGCTCCTGACCGTGGGCCCCCAGTGTCCACGCCCCCCCATGCAGTCTTTGCTGCCACTGTGTCCTCTGTTGTCCTTTCATGGACTGAGGCAGTGACGGAGGAAGTGCCTTATAATTATGTATGAGCCTGAGCTGCAGGAGTTTGCGTGTATGTGCATGTAGGGATGATTAGAAGGATTATGAGCTCATGAATATGTATCACTGAAAGGGATTGGGTAGGGGGAGTGGGTATCAGGTTTACTTCTTTTCATCGCACAAACCTCTCAGGGCTTTGCCCAGAGTGGCCCTGCCTCCCACACCCAGCAGATTAGTCCAGCACTTTGATATACTGACCGTGGGGCTGCTTTCCCCCCGAAGGCCCTGGGAGGGGGTGTGGGCACAGTGGCTGCTGCCCATCCAGAGCTAGGCCTTCACGTGTCCTCCCAGTTCTGCCGGGCATCTATATTCCAGCGCTCTACACACCTTCCTGGATAACACCATGGACTGTCCAAAATGGCCCTCTGGCCTCTGCCTGAGTCCCTGCCTCATGGGAAGGACCCTGAGCTGGGAGGAGGTGGCCCCTTCACCGATGAGCTGTGTGAGCCTGGCCCCCATGTGAAACGTCTTGCGCTTGTTGCAAGGATTACAGGGGACTGTGCTCACCCAGAGCCTACACATAGCTGCTGTGCAGGGAACGCTGGCCCACAGCAAACTCCAGTAGAACCACGGTGCCCCATGCATCTCACTCTCCCATTCTGTGCAGTGTCCTGGGTAGACTCCAGCAGAGCTGATGACTGGGTGACAGTGAGCTGCAGAGGGTCTTGGCTGTGGGCTCTGTGCTTGCCCCCTCCAGATGTCTCTGCTTTGGAGGTTGCTGAGCTCCTCATAGCGTGGCAGGCATGGTCCTGGATGGGAGCTCAGGACATAGCCCCCGAGGCAGAGCTCTGCTGGCTCTGTGAGATCTTGTGGAGAGATGCAGCTGGGTCTTCAGACTGCCCCAGGGCCATTGTCATTGTCTGTGGGGGACAGAAGTGGTGGCCTCATCCTGCCCCATTAGAGAGATCCCCTACTGTGAACTCTGACTGCTCCCCACCACCCCCTTTTTATTTTTTTGCAGTGAAGATTGAACCCAGGGCCTTGTATGTGCTAGGCAAGCACTCCATTGCTGAACTACATCCCAAGCCCTGTATTTGAGACAGGATCTCACTAAGTTGTCCAGGCTGTTCTCAAACTTTAATCTTCCTGCCTCAGCCTCCCAAGTAGGTGGGATTATAGGTGTGCACCTCTATACCTGGCTTGACTGCACTCTCCTTAAAGCATATCTTATCTTCTGTTCCCTGTTGCTCGTGAGTCCATGAGAAGCCTGTGCTCTGCAAACCACTATCTTTTACCCAGTCAGCACTTGGGGACCTTTTCTGAGGTCAAGTTCTCGATAAATCGCCCTTCTGTGCTTCAGTTTGTGGTCCAGCTGTTGTGCCTCTTGCTGCTGGGACTATATAGGTATATGCCACTGTGCTCTGCTGTTGACAATTTTCAGAGAGCCAAGACTGATTTAATGTTGTACTGTCTCCCCCAGCACATGCACTGCACCATCCGCACCCCATGGTCCAGTCCAGGTGGGGGTTGATGGGGTGCTCTGCAGGTGCCTCTGCCAGTGGGCTGGGCTGAGAGACTGTCTCTGTGCTGGGTGCCAGGTGATGTGCTCTTGCTGAAATCTCTGATTTGGTTCACTTGCTACAGGGGGAGACCCTTGTACCTGTCTCTTTGCCTGAGTTCCCCTGGCCTGTCTGTGGCCCTCCTTCCTCTCTCCACCCCTTGGCAGGTTTTCCCAGGCCTTCTCTCTCTGGGCCTCATACCTTACTCTGTCACCCTCTGACTCCAGCTTCAGGTTGCTGTACTGGAGCAGAAGGCTTATGCAGGTGCCCCTGCCTGGCATGCCATTGGCGCTAACTTGGGGCCCTGGCCTCTGCCTGCAAGTGCCCCTTCCTCCCCAGATCCTCCCTGTAGAAAGTCACATCTGTATTCTTGAACTCTGAGTATAGCTCACTCCCTGTCTCCCGCAGCCTGGGCTGCCAGTACCTCAGTTTTGCCACCCCCAGCCTCTGTGCCAAGCTGGGAAGAGACCTTGTCCTACTGCGGCTCAGCAACCGCATTCACCCACCTGCTGAGTGCATCTCCAGCTGTTTGCTGAGGATAATAATAGCCTGTTTTCTAAGCAAGATGAATCTTGCTGTCGTCCTACTTTCTAACGCTCAACTGTTTGTCCCTGGTCACCTCTCACTGCCCTGATGAAGCCTCCTTATTCCTGGAACTTTTATTTTGGCTCTTTTAAACCTCTCTGAAGTTGTTCCAGCTTAGATTTTTTTTTTTTTTTTGAGGTAGGATCTTGCTAAGTCACCAGCTCAAGCTTGTGATCCTTCTGCCTCAGCCTCCAGAGTGGTAGGATTATAGGCACCATATACAGTTGATGTCTCACTTTAAAGAAAGCATAGATTTGGCCTCTTGGTTTGTCTTTTTCCTCTGGCCTGCAGGGAGGAGAGGGCTAACGGTAGCCTCGCCTGCCCAGCTATCACAGACCCCTGGGACCTTAGTCTAGCTGGGCAGTTAACTGTCATCTTCTTTCCAGATGTGCCTTTTCAGGATTGTTCACCTCAGGTTCTGTCCCATGTGGGCTTATCCTTGGCCCCAGACCTTCCTGAGCCTCCCAAGATCAGAGCCAGGCTTCTTTCTGCCTATAGCCAGGAGTATGCAGTGTCTCAAAGTGTTGGGGGTGGTAGCAGGCAGGAGCAGAGGGAACCGGAGGCACACTGGACGGTAGACATGCAGAAGGCCAGACCGGTCCCCCTGTGGCCCTGGGCTCAGCAGGGCTATGGCTTGGTGTGATGATGATGGGGGAAGGAAGCAACAGGGGAAGTCTATGTAGTCTTTGCACTGAGTGTGGAGTCTGGGCCAGCCATGGCTCCATGCTTGGCCTGATTGAAACAGTAGTGAAGCCCAGGGAAGGTTTAGGAGAAGTCTCACTGTGGGCTCCGGCAGGACTTAAGGGTATGTGAATGGGTCAGAGGCTCATTTCCAGGTACTGGCGAGGACTTGTCTTCGGGCTGGAGCTAGGAGGAGCTGCGCTGGGGAGAATCCTGCAGTGAAATGGACTGGGGACTTTTTCCTGTGGATTTCAGGCACCAGGGCTCCCTGGAGCGCTGGTTCTTACAGCCTGGGAACCAGGTCAGACTTGGTCAATCTTTGTTAGCATCTGAGGAGATGGATTTTTAGGGCAGATTTTTCTGAGACTAGGATTTTGACCCCAAAGGGAAAGAGATGGTCTACGGGGGCCCATGTGGCCTGAGCTAGGAGCCACCCATCCATCAAGTTCACATCTCTTAGTGGGGTGTTCCCCTGGCCTAAGGCAGTTCCCTCCCAGACAGGTAGAATCTGTGTGTCCCAGAGCCTGGTGGCGGGGGAGAGTTAGAGAGCTCTTGGGTTATGCTGTTGTCTGTGGGAGAAATATGGTCCCTATTTTACATCAACTAGTTATTCAGGATAAGCATATTTCTTATCTCGTGGCATTTACTTAAATTGCCTTGCATATTTGAAGACAATTGGTTACAAATTAATTCCATTTAAGTAAGCTGTTAAATATGAAATGCTGAATTTGGGGTTGTTCATACAGGAATATTAATATTCAACAATATGGGATTTTAAAACCCAGGAAGTAGAGGGACATTATTAAGCTTGATGATTACAGCAAAATACCAATTTGTGATTTGGGGCCCATGGCTTTTTGGTTACTGTTAATTTGCCTAGGGGTAGTTTTTAAATTACAGCCCATGGAAATCTCCATCATAGGAGAACCTGCCCCAGCCCTGCAGCAGGGGATAGGGTGTGTGCGTGCAAGTGTCCTCCCTCCTGCATTGGGTTAGAAAGTCCACAGAGGAAGCCAGAGGCCTGGTGCAGGGGGCCAGACCCACCTATTCACCTGTCATTGTCTACTTGCATCGGGAGCCCCCCCCCAAGAAATTATCCTCTGCTTCCACAATGCCCTCCTAGGCATTCACGGAATTTTTAATTTTTACATAATTAATATATACTCCTCGTAGAAAATACTAGTTAAAGCACAAAGGCAAAAATAAGGAATATCTGAATTTCATCATCCAGAGTTAAACCTTGGGCTCTTCTGTGTGTGTGTGTGTGTGCCTCCCTTAGTGTATGTGTCTGAACGTACTTCTGTGTGTATCCGTGTGTATACTTTTGTCTATATAATCTGTGTGTCTGTGTGTACCTTTTTATTTACCTGTAGATCTTTTGTGTGTCTGAGTATTACCTGTCTGAATGTGTGCATGCATATCTGTGTGTTCACTTGCTTCTAAGTGTATGTGCTTTAGGGTGTGTTTGTATGTATATTTCTGTGTGTTTGCCTTATCTGCATATACAGTGGTCCCTCATTGTCTGTAGCTTCGTTTTTTTATTTCAGTTACCTGTGGCCAACTGCAGTCTATAAACATTAAAGGGAAAATTCCAGAAATAAACAGTTCATAAATTTTTAATTGCGTGCCCTCCATTCGTGTGCCCAGGAGATGAATTATCTCCTTGTCCAACGTATCCATGCTGTAGACGCTACCCACCCATTAGTCACTTAGTAGCCATCTCAGTTATAAGATCCACTGTCATAGTATCCCAGTGTTTATATTCCAGTAACCCTTATTTTAATAATGTGCAAGAAGAATGATGCTGGTAATTTTATTACAATATATTAATATAATCATTCTATTTTATTATTAGTTATTGTTAATCTCTTACTTTACCAAATTCGTAAATTAAACTTAGCTGTGAATGTGTATGCATAAATGTATACCCTAGAGTGGTGGTGAACCTGTGGCACCTGTGCTGCAGTGGGCTGTTTGTATCATTGAAAGCTCTAAATGCTTCACCATCACTGCCATGAGAGAAACTATAGTATACGTAGGGTTCTGTCCTGGTCACAGATGCAGGCATCCATTGGGGGATCTTGGGACATGTCTATCCGTGGATAAGCCAGGACTTAGATCTGTCTCTGCTCTTGAGTGTGTCTCTGAGTATATGCCTGCTGTGCATATGTTTGTGTGTGTCTTTGAGCATATGCCTGTGTGTGTGTGTGTGTGTGTGTGTGTGTGTGTCTGTGCTGAGTCACTTAGCTGCTTATATGTGTGTGCATGTGCGTGTATGCAAGGTATTGTGTAAAGTGAAATTTTGCCAGTTTGCCTGGCTGTTGAATAGATAAGTCATAGCTTTTCCTAAGGTCAAAGTGACATTTGGTGAAATGGGAGATAGTATCTCTCTTGTCATCTTGATATATGTCACCCGCTGCTCTGTTCTTCACTCTGCACCACTTTGCTGTCTATGATATCTGTGATATTTCACAAGTAGGGCTTTGATTCCATAGCTGTTACATTGACTTTAAATCAAGTAGTTCTGTTTGTGTAGTTAGGATTCAGAACTGGAGTCCTTTTTGCCTGCTTGTGTGTTTTTGTCTCCCGCCCCATCTCTGCTCCTTGGTCATCTGGCTGCCAGCCTCACAACTATGATGTACACAGGTGCTGTCAAACACCGCAGTGAGCCTGTGGTGAGTCCTTGGCCCACAAGGCAGGAGCTTACTCCCCTCCTGACTTGGGATTGAGCAGGTATAGCGCCCCAAGGGCTGAGGGGCTCCTCTGCTGAGACCCATTTTTGCTGGACCACTCCATCTTCCCTCACTCTCTCGCTGGTACCTTGAGTCCTGGGTCCCCTGTGGTTCTCCTGTGTCACAGACATGGCCTGGGATCATTTTCTCACCTGGGGACACATTGTCAATTATGTTTAGCTTATTAAAAGGTAGCTTTCACCTTTGTAGGTTTTTTTCTCCTGTTTTTTATTTCATTAATTTGTGCTCTTTTAAATTTCCTTCTAATCCATAGATCTTAGTAGTTCTTTCTCTGATTCCTTGGGAAGGAAGAAATGGACATTCTTGAGATGGAAGTTTAGGTTATTGGTTTTTAATATTCTTTTCTACTGCATACATGTAGCACTCTAAATATGCCTCTATGCTTTGCTTTAGCTGCAATGCACAGGTTCTGAGATTTCAGTTTTTTTCTTTTCTTTTTCATTTCTTTATTCTCTAGTTTCTCTGTGACTTTTATCTTTCCACAGGGAATATCTGGAAGTCTGTTGCTTAAATTCTAAACAATTTTGCAATTGTTTTGTTCCCTTTCTGTCATTGATTTCCAGGTCAGTTCTACTGTGATCAATAAAAATTCTCTGTCAACTCTTTGAAATTTATTGAAAATTCTAGTGTCGGATCATTATAATAGATGATGTATACTTGAAGAGAGCCTGTGTTCCAGCTGTTGGCTGTAGTGCTCTGTGTATGTCAGTTAAGTCAAGTTGCTCAATTGTAGTCATAGTGTCTATATCTTTCTCAATTTCTCTGTTTATTTGTTTTACCACTGCAAGAGGAATGTGAAAATCTCCAGCTATTTCTTCTTTCTCTTCTGTCAATTTTTTTCTAAATCAGCTTTCTTGAAATAAAATTTGCATGTAAAATAAAATTCAATGTGTGCACAGTTCAGTAAGTTTTAAAAAATAGTTTCATGGAACTAATTCCCATGCCATACAGTTTACTCATTTAAAGTGTACAATTGAAGAGGTTTTGCATATTTAACAGAGTGGTGGAATTATCATTTCATTTTTATCACCCAAAAAGAAACCTTTACAATACTTATTTACAGTCAATTTCTATTCCTCCATTTCCCTCACTCTAAGCAACTAGTAATCTATCTTCTATCTGTACAGGTTCACCTGTTCTGACATTTGATGCAATAATTCGGGATGTCATCTTTGTGCCTGGTTTCATTTAGTTAGCATGCTTTCAAGGTTCGTCCATATTGTAGCATGAATCGGTAATTTCCTCATTTTTATGGTGGAAAGATATTGTGTTAGGGATGCTTAACATATTTTGCCTATTTATCAGTTGACACACACTTCATTACCTACACTTTTTGACTGGTATAAATATTTTCTGTATGATTATTGATGTAGGAACTTTTGCATGAACATTGCTTTCATTTCCCTGCAAGTAAAATTATTGGGTCCTACGGTAACTGACTTTTTGAGCAACTGCGAAACTACTTTCCAAAGCAGCTACACCAGCTTACATTCCTAACAGCAGTGCATTATGGGTGTGTAGTTTCTCTACAGTTCTTGCCAGCACTTGTTGTTATCTGTTTTATTATAGCCACATAAATGGCTGTGAAGTAACATCTCATTGTATAATTTGCATTTTCTGATCACCAGTGTTGTTGAGTGTTGTTCCTTTTGCTGTTAGGCCTTTCTGTATCTTCTTTGGAGAAAGTTCTATTCAGATCCTTTGCACATTTTCTAATTGGCCTCTTTTCATCATTCTTTGTTCTTTTCTTTTTCATTGTTCAGAATTCTTTATCTATTCTGGTTATAGACCCATATGGCTCTAAAAGGTTTTCCCTTGTTTTGTGGGTTATTGATAATGTCCTTGATATACAAAATGTTTTTAATTTTGATGAAATTCAGTTTGCCACTGTTGTGGTGACTTGTGCTTTAGGTGACATAGATGAGAAACCATTGTCTAATCCAAGACTCTTAACGATGTATACCCATGTTTTCTTTCAGCAGTTTTATGGAATTTTAGCCCTTACATTTAGGTCTTTGATCCAGTTTGAGTTAATTTTTGCATATTGCATTAGACAGGCACCCATCTTCATTCTTTTCCATGTGGGCACAGTTGTTTCTGCACTATTTATGGAAATGCTGTTTTTCCCATTGACTTGTCTTGGAACCCTTGGCAGAAGTCAAGGACAAACCTAAAATAGTCCAGTTTTGGAAAACATAAAATAAGATAGTGATTACCAGGTATGGGCAGTGGGGAGTTCTTGTTTAATAGAATAGAGTTTCAGTGTGGGATGATGGAACCTTCTGGAACTGTGTAGAAGTGATGGTTGTGTTACAGTATGACTGCTTAATGCTGGTGAGCTAGCCACTTAGAAGTGATTGAAAGGGCAAATTTTTTGTAGTGTGTTTTACCAAAATAAAAAAGGTCTGTACATATATGGGTTTAGTTTGGGAGCCACAGTTTTATTACATTATCTTTATGTCACTACTATACTATCTTAGTCCCTTAGCTTTACAGTAAATTTTTAAGTTGAGACATGTCAGCCCTTCCATTTTGTTTTTCTCTTCCAAGATTGCTGTGACTATTCCGAGCGCCTTGAATGTTTATATGAATTTTGGGATCAGCTTGTTAATTCTCATCAAGAACCCATTTGAGATTTACTGTTGCCATAAGCATATTAAGTCTTCCACACATACGTATATGGGATATTTTTCCATTTGTTTAGGTCTCTTCTAATTTTTAAAATGTTTTATAGTTTTCAGTATATGAGTCTTACACTTTTGTTACATTTACTTTTATTCTCTTTAATGTTATAAATGGAATTGTCATTTCAGGTTATTTTGCTAGTGTATCAGAATACAGTAAATTTTTATATGTTGATCATATATAAATAATTGTGTGTGTGTGTGTGTATCACTTAGGGTTTTTCTGTGTTTGTTTTCCTTTTTTGGGCTGGATGTTGAACCCAAGGCCTTGATAGGGTTCAAATGCTAGGCAAGTGCTCCATGCGTCCTCGGCCCTTCCATTGCCCATTTACCACTGATGTGATCTGCAGATGGAAATAGTTGTACCTCTTTTCCAATCTATATGCTTTTTATTTATTTATTTTTTAAAATTTCTTTTTGTTGCCAGATTACTCTGGTTAGAGCTTCTGGTACAATGTTAAGTGAAGGTGCTAAGAGCAGAGCAAACATTCTTGCTTTGTTCTTCATCTTTTTTTTTTTTCTTCCTTGTCTTCAGGGAATCTTTAGTCTCTCTTAGTCATTAAGAACAGTAGCATGTTGGCTGTGACTTTATTACCATTTTCTAAATGGTACTTATCAGATTGAAGTAGTTCTTTGAAGTTCATTGGGTGTTTTTAGCATAGAAAAGTGTTAGGTCTTGTGAAAATACATTTTTTGTCTATTAATATGATCATGTGGTTTGTCCTATATTCTCTTAATATGACGTTATGTTGGTTTATTTTCTTTTTTTTTTACTTTTTTTTTTTGGTTCCAGGAGTCAAACTTAGGACCTTGTGCTTGCCAGGCAGGTGCTTGTATTGTTGAGCTATATCCCTGGCCCATGTTGGTTGATTTTCGTATGCTGAAGCAATCTTACATTCCTAAAAAATCCCACTTGGTCTTTTTAAAAATGTTGCTGTATTTGCTTGTATTTTTGGTGTAAATTTTTGTGTCTATATTCAGAGGGCACTTGGTAGGAGATTTTGTGTCTCTATTCATAAGCAATTTCTATAGTTTCTTGTGATTCTTTTCTCTAGTTTTAAGATCAGGGTAAGGCTGAGCTCACAGAATGAGTTTTAAAGTTTTTCTTCCTGTTCAGTTTTTTAAAGAGGTTTTAAAGAATTGGTGTTATCTTTGTTTAAACATTTGGTAGAACACATTAGCGAAGACCTTTGTTCTTGGGGATTTTTTTTTTTGTGAGTTTTTAGTTACTGACTTAGTCTCTTTACTTTTTATAAGTCTTTTCAAATTTTCTGTTTCTCATGTCAGTTTGATGGTTTATGTCTCCGGAAGTTTCTCCACTTCAATTAGTTTACCTAGTCTGTTGCCATACAGTATTCATCATAACTTACAATCTTTTATATTTCTTTGAATTTGGTTGGAATGTCCCTTTTTTGTTCCTGTTAGTTTTGGTGTGTTGTGTTTTTGTTTTCATTTATGTCAGTGCTTTCTAGTATTCCTTGTGATTTCTTCATTGACCCATTGGTTATTTAGGAATATATTGTTTAATTTCTATAATTTGTGGATTTTTTTCTTTTCTATTATGGATTTCTTAATTTGTTCTGTGGTAGTAGGAGGGCATACTTAGTGTGATTTCAGTCCTTTAAAATGTATTGAGACCTATCTTGTGACCTGACACGCAGTCTTTCCTAGAGAGTGATCCATATGCTTTGGAGAGAGTGGATATTCTGCTGCTGCTAGGTGGAATATTCAAGGGATGCCCATAGGTCTTGTTCTAGTGTTGAGTCTTCTATTTCTGTGTCGATCTTTGGTCTAGTTGTCCTATCCATTGCTGCAAATGAAGTCTCCAACTTTTGCTGAAGTGACCATTTCTCTCCAGTTCGGTCAGCTTTCAATTCATGTATCTTGGAGATCTGTTATTAAGTATACATGTTCCTGGTTGGTATCTCTTCTTTATGGATTGATCCATGTAGCATCATGAAATACCCATTGTCTTTAGTAAAATTGTTTAAAAGTAAGTTTGTGTAATGTTATTCAAAGGGAGCTATTGCAGCTCTCTTTTGGATTCTGTGTGTATGTCTTTTCTCATCATTTCACTTTCAGAGCATATTGGAAGCTTTGATTCTAAAATATATCTTTTTAGAACATGTAGTTAGGGCATTGTATAAATTCATTCTGTCAACCAGGTGTGGTGTCTCATGTCTGTAATCTCAGCACTCAGGAGGCTGAGGCAGGCAGATTGCTGTGAGTTTGAGGCCAGCCTGTCTAGGTTACATTGTGAGTTCAAGGCCAGCTAGAGCTACATAATGAGACCTTGTCTCAAAAAAATTATTTTTATTCTGCCAATCTTTGGGAAATTTAGTCCATTTACATCCAAAGTAATCAGTGATATGGAAGCACTTCTGCCACTTAAAAGTTAGTTTTCTGTACATTTATTTTTGCTCCTCAGTATTTCTCCTATTACTTTCTTTTTTTTTTTTTTTTTTTTTTTTTACCATTTT